>JAYKXP010000193.1:0-80226 GCA_037176845.1 Paramarasmius palmivorus | reverse complement strand
GAATTCACCTTTGACTTCCAACGAGCTTGTCCAGTGCAGAATGGCCATCTGGACTTGTGCTTCAAGAGAGAGGATCAGAGAAATCCTCGATAGAATATGACTCTCAAACTGCACGGCTTGGCGGCGTAAGTGCTCTATTTTTAGATCCAACAGAAATCTCACTAGGTGGCAGTGTTAAGCGTCGCCTATTGATCTGGGATACAGTCATTGCGATATATTGGAGGCTCCATCGACTCTCCCCCTCCCTTGCTGATACGACGGGCACGCTCACAGACCGTGGTGATTTCTGCATATCACCCAGTGGTGCGAGAATCCATTGGTTCGATTATATGCCAGGGCAAGATAAAGAACCAAGATTAGGGACAAGCCGTTAATCGTCGCATCCTCTCTCGGCAACAAGACAGGTGGAAAACTCGATGCTATGTGTCTAGAGCCACTACGATTTTCAAGCGCTCTGTTCCTGTGCAGACGTGCGCACATTTCCAGTAATGCACCTCATCATCCATACTCCAAACCGTATATCATATCAACGTATCACAGACACAACATTACCGAAGAACTTCAAAATTCATGGATAACGATCTTCGTAACCTACATCCGAACGCTGGAAAACGCAAAAGCAAAGAAAGTCACTAATTTGAACGGTACAGTTTCTGTGGCAGAGAAAGCCCGAACGGTGGCGTAACTTTCGTATATTAACGAAGATGCACGATCTCCAACAAACGAAAGAGGTTCCCGAACTTTATTCTGATGATTATTTCAACAGGATCTGCGATTAATCGAGATCGATGTCGTACGTGTAAACGAGTCTCCTGTGGGATGAGTCCGCAATTCGCCATCTCCCACAGCGATTCCTGCGGCCGACTAGTAAACCACGATGAATTGAATCTCCGAAGAAGCAACTCGGAGGATATCTAATCTACCTATCGAATGCAGCACATTTTGTATTGCTTGTGAAGGTTTGGCTCCATGGGTCTGCGACGGTAATGACAGGGGACCAATAAATTCGGTTGTACGAATGCGAGCAATGTTTGTTCCGAGGTACATGGCATCATGGTGCGTGGTTTGAACATTGATGAGAAGAAACACAACATAGACTGACATTTCCTTGGTACTAGTGACATCATCTCGCAGATCCACCACCGACGGTCGTTTATGATGAACTAAAAGCTCGAAAAGTTGCGTAATTTCGGGGCTCCCACCGAAAGGCATGGATTTTGCAATCATTGTCATGAGCACATTGACGAGCTAGTCCCAAGGGAGACAGTCCAGCAGCATCATCTAGTACGTAGTCCTTAGGTTTTTCAATTTTGTCGTGCCAAATATGCCACTAATGGTGGCACATGCTAGACATGGAATATGCAGAACCCTGCAATACCAACATTTCTTTACGGATGAGAATGCAAGTACATTGGTGAAGGGCGTGATGTGATAAGATAGTAATGTCATGATGGTAGATTAGTGTGGAAGGAGGAAAAGAATTCGCGTCATAACCGATATTTAGCAAGGGGATCCACGAAAGTGGCCGTTCGGCACGATGACCAGCGATTCCTCCCACGAAAGTCATCGTCATATCACGCGTCACTGTTATCTTTATTGCCTCATGAAAAGCTCCTCGTCCTAATTACGCTAGCTGGTCGCAATGTTTCTTCTGCTTTCCGGATCTCATCTTTTCTCATAATTGCGACCCAGAACTGTCGCTTGCACTTCTCCTGCAACTGTATTGGAATCTGCAACGGCTTTGGTATTTATGTTCTCATAGGGACATTAGAAATTGCTGGTGTGTTTTTTTTTCATTCATTTTTTCCAGTAACTTTGATTAGTGTAACTACCTTTCAGAACCCAATGGCTAGAAATCAAAAAGAACAGGCTCCTGAACTGCTGTGTAAGAAGGATAACCGCAAAGCGACCGAACTCACCGTAGTAACGGCTGGAGACGGTTGAGAGATTCCCACGGCCTCCGCTTCGAAGGAGAGAGCCTTTAGACTGCGCTCGTCAAAGGTGTGGATACTGCGTTCGTTTTCCTTTTATCATCACTAAGCAATATCTCTCGGAAAGGTCGGGGGTACGCCAAATCTCAATGAATGGACCTCGAGTCAATAAACCGATATACAGCCTTCTTTCCGCTCCAACAACCCTTTTCTGAGGATCGCATTTACGTCCCGACGACATGGCCTTCCCCTTGAACGTTGTCTCTCCTCCCCCCGATGAATTTACGTTACACGCCTACGAGATGATCTAAAAGCTTGAGCAGCTGTCGCCAGTATTCTCTTTTCTTCTCGAGATCAGGAACGTACAGGATATGAGTGCTACCGGCTTCTACATCTCAATATTTACGCACCTTGGCCAGCGCATCGAGGTAGCAAATCATATTTTACATTTTGAAACAATCGCTCATATTTTTTTAGGAAACAGCCACACAAAAGGTATCCGAGCGGGAACTCACGTCTAAGCCACTGGCGAGTGGGATTGGCAATTCCAAGCAGACTTTGTAAGGACTAGATGACAGAGACCTTTTGTGCAGGTCGGAGTCAATGGGTGAGTGTTTCTCGTGCCTCATCATCTGCTCGTGACTCACTAGGTCGGCATTCCAGGAGAGGATATATCATTCGACCGAGTAGTGACATCCGATTTTCTCGCCCAGCGCGCCTACGAATGGTACTATTGTCTACTGCATGTGGCGGGATGCACTTCTCGATTACTGGAAGCTGTGTAGCTCGGGAATTCTCTGTGGATTACATTCATCACGAACAAGGAAATGTTTATCCCCATGTATTCAGTCAAAACATTTCGGGGACCCCGAGAACAAGCTGAGGCTGAGCGCCTCTCTCGTTACAAGGGCTGAATTTGAGCTCAATGGGGCTGCAATCCGCTGAAAGCTTCGAAAACTAACTCAGAGCTCAGTACCAGGCTTTCAAACCAGCCTGTCCTGAAGAAGCGGTAAGCCCCCGCTCTCGCACTGCTAGCCTGCCATTGACGCTCTCCGGTAAAGCAACAAGTAAAATTTACCAGGACGCCGATACTTCTCGCGCGGTAGAAAATCTTGTATCCGAGTAGTCTTCGTCAAGGGGGACACCTCACTGCTATGAAATATTTCACTGCAGTGTAACGATCTATCTCCCATAGACGACAGCCAAACTTGTGGGAGCGCTGGGTTGTATACGTTTGTTGGTGGCCGGTACGTCGAAATCTCATTCGTACAATATTATTATTAATTTACGCGCTCAAATTCTGTGCCAGGCCTGCCATGTACCAGCCCCTCATCTAGACTGTTTTCGAACCAGCGCGCGGTACGTTATACACGGCTATATATGTGTTTCTTTTTGATAACGGATTAGGCATACCAGCTCAATACAAATCGCGGGATTACCCAACTCTTGAATATGACCAAGACGCAAAGCTATTGCGTCTCCGTTTTTCGTGCCTTTCCCGCCCACCGAACTGCGGCCGATGTCCAAGCTAACCGTTACAGCCTTTGAGGTTCTCCGCGGTTGAATATGCTTGTGATTGTTGACTTGTAGCACGGATACAACGGAATAGCATGTGCTGCCAATGAAGAAACGACCAAGGGTGCCTTTTGGAGGCAGCCTATATTTATCATCCACGATGAATTATGGCTCTGCATCGCGGCCCGAAGAGCACGCTATAAAAGCAAGTAGGCGACGTAGTAGCTCCTTATCCAGCAAAAACAACATGGTTCCCTCTACGCTGGCTATCCTAGCCTCTACGCTGATTTCTCTGTCGCCAATATCGGCGAAATTGTTGCGCTCCTATCTTCCAGAGCTTAGTACCACTTCTTTATGATTTTTATCATCATTGGTGGTACGTGCACACTCGTTGAACCTTTCCATTGGGGTTTCTTTCCTAATCCTTCCTTTGACCTAGGTGGGACCGCGGGAGTGTTCTTGCAAACCGTCTTACCGAGATGGGAAACACACGGTGTTGGATTTGTCGAAGCAGGTGTGTGAGTATGTCATTTTTGTCAGCGCTCTCTATTCGATACTGAACATGCGCAGTAATGAAGGCATTCTCAACGCGCAAGTACCCTTTTTCGCGCCTCCCAGACAGTTCAACACCCTTGTGGATTGAATTACACGACTGTGCCTCAGTCTGGTGCTAATGGTAGGACATAGGGCATCACGAGGTTTGCACTGGCGGTAGTAGTACTCTTAGTTCGTGTCTTTGGGTATTCTTTAAGTCAGTCTACTAACATCTATTTCTAGACTTCATGGGATGGACTCGAGGCTCTAACGATGTCTGGGACAACTATGCTCGATTGACCAATGACGATGGCTGGTCGTGGAACTCAGTCGAGAAATATTACTTGCAGGTAAGTTATTTCATCTTCTAGCTGGCTATTGCGTCTCAATCACTCCCAGACTTCAAAATTGGTTTCACCCCAGGGAGGACGTGATATTACTGGCGAAGTAGATCCCTCCGCTCATGGTGACGGTCCACTTAATATCACATTGACGCCCTCACCCATCGGGGTGGACTTTGCAATCGAGAACACCGCCAAGGAATCAAGTGGCCAGTTTGCCTATAACTTGGACAACAATTCAGGAGATACTATTGGGATAGGTCAGTATCCGCTAGTGCTTAATAATGATCCGCGAGCTTTACTAACCGTCATGCCAAAGGTTGGTTACAGTTCGCAATTGGCGGAGGCATACGAAACAGCGCTGCCACTGGCTACCTCCAGCCTGTAATCAATCGACCTAACCTCGATGTTGTTATTAATTCGAGAGCTGTAAAGATCATGTCGTCGTCGCCTCCAGTTGACTACTCGGAATCGCTTATGGATGTAGTGCAATTGGCATCGGATCCAAATGGTTGGAATTCTCGTCTATGATTAGTCTTGGTGACGTGCTTGCTAATTATCGCGCAGGAACAAGGGTCAATGTCACTGCTACAAAAGAGATTATTCTCAGCGCAGGCTCATTGAACACTCCGCAACTTCTGCTCCTTTCTGGTATTGGGCCCAAGGAAGATTTGAAGGCCCTCGGTATCCCTTTAGTACTCGACTCTCCCGCTGTTGGTGCAAATCTCACCGAGCATGCGACGGTAACGGTTGGCTATACCGTGAACGCAAACGATACGATTGACGATGTTTTACGGAACCCAAGTCTTCAAGACGACGAACTATTGGTACAATGGCAGACGAACAAGACAGGCCTTCTTGCAAGTGTTGCTGGTGGAGCGATGGCTGGATTGTGGAAGCTGCCAGATGGTTTCAAAGATCCATCTTCGGGACCTAAGAGTGGTAACATCTTTTTGGGTATCTTGGTGAGCCTGAGTGATAGTTTCGTGCACCATGCGATTGTTAACTCGAGTTTACCCAGAATGGATTTACTGCAGGACAACCACCCCCAACAGGGAACTTTATTAGTGTTCTCACCTCCATTGTCAGCCCAACGTCTCGTATGTCCCCGCCCAATTCGGGCGCATTTTTTTCTCACTTGTAACCGACAGGTGGATCTCTCAAACTCGCGTCTTCCGACCCCTTTCAGATGCCGCTCATCGACTATGCATTCTATAGCACAGAATTTGATATCAAGGCCCACGTCGAAGCAATGGAAATGGCTCAACAATTCTTCTCTCTGCCGCAATTCAAGGGTCTTGTTCAAGGTCCATTCGGTAGCATAGTGAATGCTACAACCGACGAAGCGAAAGCCAACTACATTCGCGAAAATGCGAATACATTTGGACATCCATGCTCCTCTGCTTCTATGGGTCCTGGGGGTGTGGTCGATTCAACGCTGAAGGTGAAGGGCGTGAAAGGGTTAAGAGTGGTGGATGCATCCATTTTTGTCAGTCCCCAAATTACCCGCGCGTCGAAGTTCTGCTGATATTTGTGTTTGTAGCCACAGATACCGGAAGCTCTCCCTCAAGCCTTGGTCTATATTGCTGCAGAACGCGCAGCAGATTTGATCAAAGGAAGTCTCGAATAAGAGAGAAAGTCGCAACCCGAGGCTTTGTTGTTCGACTACATAATGGATAATTCTATAATTCATATAGTTCATGTAATTCAACCACCTTTAGAAAATTCGTTTCTTTTGATAAATGAAGCTGTCGTCATCACGCATGATGATGACTAGAAGCTTTACTCGTCGTTTCCCACGATGATCACTCCTGATGGCATACCACCACCACCTTTCCCTCGTCTTCCAGTCTTGACTCTTCTGACAAACTCTTTCAAAATGTGATATGTCGAAGAATACTGCTCCTGTCAGTCTCCGACACTGAACGCTTTGATTTCTGACCAGAATGGTATAGGTCATGATTACTTCGCTGACATAGTTCTCGGAAAGCTTGATGTATTGCTGGAGGGAAGGAGCACTCGACGTCAAATTTTTCCCCTTTAATATCGGATTTTGTATGTCTTCAGCCCTATTCCGTTTTCTGTGGTTGGTCTGATTTACAGTCAGGAAGCGCGGGAATACAAATGAGCCCTGAGCTGAGGCATTGATCAGTTAATCCGCGAAGAAAAGTGTTGGAGCAAGGATGTGAAGGAAAGTCACGGAGAATCTACAGTAGAAAGAACCAATGTGAGTCATTCATCAACGCTGCGTTGCTGATTTTGGCTGAGCTCTAACGTCTATGAATCCAAGGAAGGGCCTCCCAAAGATACGAGAACACGCATGGAGCAAGTCTGAACATAGCTCAAGATAGAATGGTTCCTCAATTGCACACACATCTTCATCTTCTTGTCCATGGAGTCAACTTTACGCTATTTCTTATCCATCCAGGCTCTTACGCACTTACAAATACCCATTACCCCTCCTTTCCTGAAGCAAAGCGAATTTCCGTGGCAAGTCTAGCCCTTGTCGATACAGAGCGATGAGGCCCAGGTTGCGGATTCCGTTCGACTAAATCTTCCGGCCATACCCCTTCTCTTGGCTTCTGGTTCGAATAATTGTGTTACCGATTTACATTCCACTCCGACCAACATCGCTATTGTTCATTCGGATTCCAATCCAGCCTGCGACATATCCCTTCCACAATACAGCATCGGCTGGATACGCAGAATCACCATCCTCCTCTGCTCATTACCAATGAGTATAGAGAATGTTGGGCGGTCAGCTACGCCGGCGAATGACTTCGACCGATGGCGGGTCAATGTCCTTCCGACACGTCCCCAAAACAAGTCTGGCGCCCAGGCTCGACAGGCTCCTGTATCCATTTCTTCACCCATCGTTCAATCCAGTTCGTAACGCATCTTTATTACCCTCTGCGCAGCCCATAGTCCCATTACGTAAGGTATCGAGGATATGAGTTGGCACGAGCAGCTCTCCCTGCGGCCTCTTGCTCGCTTTCAGGTACGACTCAAAGAGACACAACTCATATCTCATCCCAGATTTCGGATTTCATAATGGTTCGTCCAGTGGTCGCTGCCTTGCCCGCCATTTTGACCTGGGCCGACATCATTCTTGGTTTTCTCAGGCCAACCGCCCTTAGCCTCGATTCGAGTCTCAATTTTCACTGCACGAGTTACCTCAAATGGGTCGCCTCTACGTCTCTGGGAGCTGGTGCTCCCATTGATAGTTCAGTCAGCGAAGCTCGTCGATTGGTTTACGTAATGAGAGCCGGTCTGACTGGTTACAACTGAACCACGGGGAAGAGAAGAATCGGCGATGGGGAACAGCTGGATAAGTCCCATTCTTCTCCGAAGTAGCAGTGGAGCCAACCGAAGAAATGCGGACGATCCCAGGGCCATTTCTTGTAAACGAAGTTTAGCGGCCTGCGCCAGACCTGTCGCTTTCCCTCACAGCGGTTTAGGATTCGAGGACGCGAAGAAGACAGACTCGGCTTCTGGCGAGGTTCTTGTATAATTTTAGCCAATATTTATGGTATGTCGGTCATTGATATGCAGTCATCTTTCGTTGCCGGTACATCCACTGATTCTCTTTCGATATAGGATCTGCGGTGATCGCTTATGCAAGTCATGTATTGCCCCAACTACTACCAATATCCTTTACATCCTCAGTTTGGTTCCGAATCGCCGTTAATTTGCCACTACGATAGATTACCCTTTGGCCAGGTAGACATCTCTGAACGTACGATAACAATAGGGAAGAGAAATATAAACTGGAGCTCTGCTTCATGAAATAGCCTCAATAGTGGGATCCAGCGCTTTTGATAACGGGTATGTCTCATTTCTGCCCATGCGGTTTATGCCAACGACTTGTTTCTATAGCACCTCTAGAAACAGTACAGCCACGTAAATTAATATCGATCCCTTGGCATGCGCAGCGTCTGAATGGTTCATCACACGTGTTTCTGTATAACCAGAATAGTAGAGGCGGACGTCATCCCTCTCTATCAAGCTACACAGACCTCTATT
This sequence comes from Paramarasmius palmivorus, assembly GCA_037176845.1. NCBI lineage: Eukaryota > Fungi > Basidiomycota > Agaricomycetes > Agaricales > Marasmiaceae > Paramarasmius > Paramarasmius palmivorus. The sequence continues at coordinate 71,882 of JAYKXP010000193.1, read as the reverse complement.
ATTCAGATCTTTGCACTACTAGCGATGCGACTTGTTGTCACTCCATGTTTCTTGTATCTCAGCAGTGTCAGCACTCTCACTTTCACTGATTTTGTACTTCTTGTTTCGAATGCCGTATTTCGGTATACCGGACCGTAAAGCACATCTCATCAAGTAAATGAATGTCACACGTTGCCCAGTATTTGTGATATTCGGTTCACGTTCTTGCATCCATCCTCTTTACATCCCTCCAAGTCGCTACACAGCATACATTGCAGCCAGCCGCAATGACTAAACAGCGTAAGTCTCGTTCTCATTCCGCTCAAAAGAGGACTTGTTGAACACCCGGATGCATAGGCACTCGTATTGCTACTTCCAAAGATCGACGCCCTCGTTCCAAGGCCGCTGTAGCAAAGTCACGACATGTAAAGGTTTTCCCGTTGTTTGAGTTACCGGAAGACATTGGCTACGAGGTGAGCGTCCTGCAGCCACATTCAGCTTGATTCAGGAGGCAATGATCTCTAAATCCAGCCTATAGATCTTCAGTTATCTCGATCCAAAAGACCTATTATCCCTCATTGACGTCAATACCCGTATTCACTCAATACTCTTGGATCCGTCTATAAGCTTCGTATGGCGAACCGCTCGACTGCACCACCACGAAGACGCCCCTGCTCCAATGGAAGGCATCTCTGAATCACGATGGGCACAGCTTTTGCTGGACAGGTTGACATGCGAGGTAATGAGAGCCTGATTATCATGATGATGATAAGAAGGTGCTTACTTTCTTTTAGATCTGTGGAGGATATGGTGGTAAATGTGTAATCAACATCCAGAAACGGACGTGTATATCTTGCCTCGTGATCAAGTGAGTATAACAAACGTTAATGGATCTCCTGCTACTTACAGTTTCTTTCTTTCAGCGGTATTAGATGTGAAGACGTTGCATCAATTTACCCCAACCTTGATGATTCTACACTGGAACTTGTTCCTCAGATGTTGGGTACATTCATTGCTCAGCAGCATTCCGTAACATACCTAACTGGATGGGTTTCTTCCCAGGTACGATTGAGCACAAGAGGTCCTATTTCTATCCCAGAGACGAACTTGAAGTCGTAATAGCTGCGCTTCGGAGCTTTGATGATGACGATGAGCAATGCTTTTACATCGAGAAAAGAAAGAAGCTTCTTGCCCAGGAGAAAGAAGTACGTGTCTAATACGATCCGCCACGGTGATTCTGAATCGGGACTGACGATTACAAAGGTCGAACGAACAGTCCGAGACTGGCATAGGAGCGAAGAGTTGAAAAAATCAGAGATGAATTGGAGATTGAAACGTGAACGGCGTACAGCGTGGGCAGTTACCTTGTTACATGCTTTCTGAGTCTCATTTTTATCATCCTGCAGTGTGAAAGACCGACTTGTCAAAATGGGATACACTGAGGACGATGCAGATTGTTGGGAGGTATTTCGACTACCATGCATCAGGCGAGCGGCACCACTCACCGATCGTTGTGAGTCTTCGTCATCTCTCCTGCCGTGCAAATCTTACTTCAATGTCAGCCTGGGCAATGATCAGGAACCAAGTGGTCGATACGATCAACCGTCGAAAGATGCGAAGAAGACATGAAGTATTGGATTCCCGCAACGCTATGATTTCCAGAGCCTACCTCGACTTCAAACGTTCAGTGCTTGGCTCGACATGGCGCACATTTCCCAGCCCCCATGTCATCAGTCTTCTGAACCCTGTACATCATATCAAAGTGTCACAAGAGACAGATATCACCGAGGCGCGCTTCAAGGTTGCCATGGACTCGGACCTTCGCGCTTCTATCGACCGCTGGACGAAGAGGCAAAGAAAATTCTTGCTCAAACGCGTTAATCTGTACGGTGGCGTCGATCGCTGGCGAAACTTCCGCTACCATCTGTATAATGAGGATGAACGATTTCCGGAAGCCGAGGAGGTTCCCGATTTTGTTCAAGACGACATGTTTAACATGGAACTTGCTGTTGTCGAAATAATATGTCGTCGTTGCAAACAAATCTCTCGCGGGATGAGCGCAGCTATACGACATCTCCACTGTGATGCCTGCACAGGCTGGAAGCCAGGAGAATTGGAGGCTCCAAAGAAAAGCTTCGGTGACGTTCGACTATCAAGAACAGTGGCGTCATGTATTGTCCGGGAAGGGTTGGATCCCTGGTCAGCGACAGTCGATGAAATGGACCAGAGAAACTGGGGCAGCCGCGGGAGGATACGCCCACGAAAATATGTGGAACACGGCGGAAAAAAGATGTGAGCGGGCCCACATTCACACGCACTTGACCTGTATGTAAATAGAAAAACAATGTAACTGGCGTCTAAACAATGCCTCGTGGGAGGTTTCCCGGAACCGAGTTTCGAAAAAGAAAATGAGTTCACCAGTGCTTGGGAACCGTCACTCTGCTTAAGTCCTGCCGGGGAAGAGCAGTTTTGCAGAACTGCTCTTCCCCAAACTGCTCTTCCCCACTCTTCATAGGATGGAAAGGGTACATTGATGGTGCGTATGTGAATACTTGACTCAATTTAACATCATTTCTCATTCATTTACAGGTATGAGGGCGACAGTTCACTGGAACCGTCGCTAACATAGTATCTGGAGGACGGTTCTCCAGAACTGTTGACCATTCAGCACAGTCTCCTCTTCATGCAATCTCCCCGACCCAAATCACATCAGATTCAACAAATTCATCGCTACCGTCACTTATTGAAGCACGGTTTCTGGGAACAGTGTGTACCAAAGCCCCCTTACACTCAGTGCAGTTTTCGGGAACTGCATGCGACTGGATAGTAGGTGGGTGGTTCCTGGGAACTGTCAGTCAATTCAACGCTCACCCATTCGTATCGTTTGCCCATGCTAGAAACCATCTGAACATCGACCAACCCAACAATACCTACCTCACTCCCGGTGCAGTTTCAGGGAACGACTGCCAACTTCAAGCCTTTCTGATGGTTCATGGGAACTGTCGTCACAGGTGGAGGTCATAGGTGGTCCCCGGGAACTGCAAGTCAGTTCATCGTCCAGCTATTCCTATCATCGTCACATGTGCCGGAATCATGCAAAATGCCCAATAATCCGTCGACACATGCCTCTCATGGTGCAGTTTTCTGGAACTGTCACCAGCTGGATATCTCAGTGGCAGTCTCTGGGAACCGTTGTTTGAGGCAGAGGTCACAGACAGTTCCTAGGAACTTTTGTTCGCTACAGCGGTCACCTATTCGTATCCCGACTCACCCATACCGGAACTCACCAGAACTTCGATTAACCCGATAATACCTACTTTCCCCATAGTGGAGTTCCTGGGAACCGCCGCCGACGCTAAGTCTTCGTGACGGTTCATGGGAACCGCTGTTCCAGGCAGAGGTCACAGACAGTTCCTAGGAACTGTCGTTCGCTACAGCGGTCACTCATTCATATCCCAACTCACCCATACCGGAACTCACCCATACCGGAACTCACCAGAACTTCGACCAACTCGATAATACCTACTTTGCCCATAACGCAGTTCCTGGGAACCACTGCCGACTCTAAGTCTTCGTGACGGTTCATGGGAACCGCTGTTCCAGGCAGAGGTCACAGACAGTTTCTAGGAACCGTTGTTCGTTACAGCGGCCACCCATTCGCATCTCGACTCGTCCACGCTAGAACTCACCAGAACATCGACCAACTCGATAATACCCACTTCGCCCATAGCGCAGTTCCTGGGGACCGCCGCCGACTCTAAGCCTTTGTGACGGTTCATGGGAACTGTCGTCGCTCGTGGAGATCGCAGGTGGTTCCTGAGAACTGTATGTCGGCTCGCCACTTGGCCATTACTATCATCGTCACCACGCAGGATTCGTACTAAACCTCGAATATAACGGTCAATACCTACCTCATTTACAGTGCAGTTTCCAGGAACTGTCGCCAGCTGAATACCTCAGCGGCAGTTTCTGGGGACCGTTGTTAAAGGTAGCGGCAGCAGGTGGTTCTTGGGAACTGTCACCCATTTCGTTATTTGACATCTGGGTAGCGCTATATACCACTATCAGGCAAACGCCAACGTATAACCCAAGCCCTCACGGTTTCTCGGAACTAACGTCGACTTAGAGATTCATATCCGGTTCCCATGAACTGTCTTCATGGTATCTACTTACCTCCTTCCTATGCACATCCCCTATCGTATACTGCCCAGCACGTCACGCAAAGCGTCAAATGGATGTTTGTGACAGATGGTTTCGGGGAACTGTTCATGCCCTCGGACCCTTACCAGTGGACCTCCAGAACTGCTATGTCACGGGAACCGTGACACAGTGACAATGGCCCCAGAGCTTCCGATTCAATCAACCACAACCATGGACGACAATCTCACTCAGCCGTTGCTCAATGGTAAGAGGGATAATATGCTTCGTTAAACACCAGAGCTAATCCAGGTTTCCTAGATATCTCTGGCACCCCTGTGCATATTGCAGATCCTCATGTCCAACACCTAGTGATGCTCATCCGTTCAAACCTCGATAGTAAGTTATCAAGTATCTGCGCCAGGTCACGTACTCATGCAAGGTGTCCAGAGGTTCACTGGCACAACGGTAGAGTCAGAGCACATCAACAAAAGCTTGAACAACATATGGAACTTGTCGATGCATCGGCCAAAAACGCAGAGGCGGCACTTGGTGCGGTTGAACCACGATCCTAACCAAGCCTTGTTGACGTTTTATATAGGTTCGCTTTTGGAATACTTTTCCACACCACTCGCAGACCCGCCTGAAGCACTAGAATCAGATCTCGAGCGAAGAGAATCTTACGCAACAGCTTTGTCACAACCTTCGACCCCCGGAACTACGTATACGGATCTTTCTTACGACAACTTCGTCCGAGATGTCAACCTTACCCCCAACGGAGGCCATACAAAGACTGTAGAGGAAAACACCGACCTGGCAGCTCAGGTCGCATCCACATCTAACAAGGCCATCCAAACAGAGGAATACCTCGGTACTACCACTACCGCCCCAGCAGAAGGCCGATCTATCTTGTTCAAGGATTCACTCTTTCAAACCTTCTCTCGGACTGGTCCCTTGCATCCTTTTGCGTACTCGGATACTCGGGCCATATCCAGCATCTCACGTGCCACGTTACCTTCGTCATCAGAGGCTGAGCCACGCCTGAAGACAAAGAGTACAAGGTCAGCAATCCCTTCCAGCACGGAGCCCCCTAGAATTGCCGAAAAGGGGAAAGAGCAGCGCAGGCAAGATGCCTATCTAGTCTTCACAGGCGATCGTGGAGGTAGCATTTATCTTAATAGGTGTGTTTTTGGATCGCCACTCTTTCTCAGTACTTCTAATGGCTCCGGCTTTACTCAGGACACATGCCAACCAAGCAGCCAAGGCCCAAGGTTACTCGGCCCTAATGTTTCCCAGTCAACAGGACGCTCAACTAGCCCTGAACGGTTGCATTGCGTCAAGGCTCATAAACTATCTTGGAGATGCCGAGTATGAGAGTTCCTGGTTTGTGGTGCTCAAAGGTACCGATCCTGGTGTCTGTGAACGGTAAACTCACTTCCACTTGGTCTATCATTGTCGTATCTGAATTATTGAAAGGTCGGGATTACTCCGAAAGGTCGGAAAGGGGCACCTGAAGGACTTGGGAAGTGATGACATTGTTGCTGCCTCTACGGCGAAGGAGGCTGAAGATATTTATCATGACCGCAAGCATATGTACGACTCTGAGTAGTGATTACCATCCTCGAAGTACAGTTTCCAAATATAGAAGAATGACTTCAATGTGACACGTCAACAAGTGTGACCATACACGTCACGCACCTTGCACTCTTGACCTCCCGCCGTGACAACGGTTTTCCGGAACTGCACCTACTCAACACAGTCCACCAGAACTACACTTTCTGGCAGACAAAAACACAATGTCTCTGGTGAACGTGCGTCACATAGAATTTTTTACCTGTTTCTGTGATACTCACACCGTTTTTGCAGCTATCCCTAAATCCAGGAATATACAGTGCATACCTCTTCAAGGATGGTTCCCACAAACTGCGGCTTGTACAAGGTCAGTTCCAACTACTATAGCCGAGTCTAATTAATGTAAGTCTACTATAGACCTCTCATCTTCCGAATGCGCATCCGATTCCATACCGACACATAGTGTTTGATGAAGATGATAGCCCGGTTCTGTCTCATATAACTGACAGCCTTTCGAATCCTTCCTATTCCGCTATTTCCGCACTCTCCTGCACTCGAGTTTATTCTATCAACCTCCCCATCAACTTCTCCGTGCGTGGACAAGAATGCCGCAGAGGAACACTTTGTGTGACCCTTCGCATGGAACCTATCGATCAAGAAATGGGTCTTAGAGAAGAACTCGGGTTCTCTAGTCATGCAATAAGGTCCTAGAGCGCAGGCAAAGTCATACACTATGCGCCTAGGTGCCTTGGGCCAACGAGTGATTAAAGCGGAGAATACGTCATTGCGACCTTCTCCCTTTGGAATGCAATGAAAGCCGTAGCAGATACTGTGTTGACACCAGGCGCAGAGAAGACCACCGGTAAGGCGTCGTTCCCCATAGGTCGAATAAAACTTCGAGCATTCACCACCTCTTTTTGCGTCCTTTTCAGGCTCCTTATCCCCAGGGATCTTTGGATACGATGGACGTGTTCGAATTTGCGGCAGACCATAGTAACAACCAGTCTATTTCGGGCAATCAGGTCAGTTAGACGTTATCATAGGCAAATTTGACACTAACACACCTCCTTCCAGTTATCGTTCACTTCTTTACTATTTCGGATATTCTCAAGGCTTGTGTGATTGCCCTGCATCAACACGGCCAAGACCTCACCAGCACGTTGGACAATCCACCGACACAATTCTACAACGACTTCCACATGACAGTTTGTCCGAACTGCCTGCTCCACAATCTGCATTAGCGCTGGGATATCAACAAGCAGGGATGCGTTTGCCACTGAAGGCTTGTCCACAAACTGCTTCAGAGACTCCAGCCCCAGCGCATTGACCATTTGAAGTGCAGACTCGTTTGCGCTCAACTGGATCTAGCTTGTCAGCCTACTTTTATACCCTTGCTAATTGCGTACCTGCTCAAACACCATCCGGTAACGCCGCCGCACCTTAGAATCATGCAACACCATCTCCGATCCATAAAAGGCTCCTAACGCCTTCGCAACTGCATCTGCTTCCACCGCCTGTAGCTCTCTTACCAAGGAATGCAGTTCGCCGCTCCTTTGCTCACTTTCAGAGGGAGGCAATACCCCCTTGTCTCCCCACCTCCTCATCCAGTTCGCGAACTTCTCCCTCGTACAAGGTCCCTTCGAGCTACTGCCTGGTATCCACTGCAAGCCGGGGTGACGAGTACGATTGCGTACCAGGGGATCTGGAGGAATCACTGTCGGAGGGGATAGTGTTTCTCGCAGATGCCGTTTAGCAAAGCCAGTGGTTACTCCATCGAATATCACCGTGTCTGGGGCCTCTCCACAGCGTGGGCATGACATATCACCTGTCATGCACTGCAGCGATGCGAAAGCGAACCAGGCCGCCCGGAATAGATCCTCGCCGATGAACTTGTCTCCTCGCCCTTCGTATATCCTTGCCATAGACACAACAAATGCTGCAAATGGTGTTTCACTGCTCGTATAGCGGTTGGTGTAATCATCCAACAGCTCGTGCGTAAATAGCACTGAGTTATTGAGATTGAAAAGACCCAGCGTTCGTAGGTCTGGGCCGATAAAGCACTTCCGCACTGACGGACAGCTTGGACAGTTCTGAACACAAATCGTATGTGTTTTTCGGCTTGTTAAGGCATAAATTGTACATTCTCTCTGGGTCGTGGTCGCAAGCGAATTGTAGAAGTGTTTTCCACAGGAGCTTCGCGAGGTGCTTTCAAGAGAAAGCACCTCAGGTAGTGCGTTCATTGGAGAGGAACGAGAATATAGCTCAGGGTCTTCTGGCAAGCTAGCCCATGGCGGCGGCAGGATCGGCAGGTATGATATTGCTCGCTCATCTATTGACCCCGCATTTACTGAGTCCACTGCACAGAACAATCAGTCCTCGATCATTTAACGATATATGTGGCCCTTACCCATATACATCTCGGCTGAATCGTCCAATCCATGTTCACCACCCTCACCATCTATCAAATCGTCCGTATTCCCAACTATCATATCCAGCAGACGCTTAGCTCTGCGTATATGTGCACAGTGTGCACCGGCGCACTTCACACATACCCACTTGCCTCCCCCTGCATCACGTCCTTCATATGTGACTATCGTACAACTTCGAATAGCGTCTGATTGGTTGTCATATGCCACAGAGAATCGGTTTATCTACGTCTCATCATCTGTTCCGATCATCTGTCGTCGAAAAAGCACGACTTCACCTTCTTCAGCGACCATCAGAAACTCTTCGCAAACAAATATCATATCTAGAATCTCACCGACTTTCACAGCCTCCTCGTTTATGCGAAACCGCAAGTCTCTGAAGTTTCGATAGAATCTTTTATGAATACAATCACCCTTCTTCCCATCTGGGCACAGACAACTGAGTCTAACGGCAGTCTCCCCGCTTTTTCTGGCTTCAAGGTGGTAGAACAAGCCCTGAACGCAGTGAGTCCCGTTGTTTAATCATTGGATTTCTATCAACTCACCGTGCCGCTTCTATTTTCAGCATCAAATCCCTGGACAACGTACAGAAACGTTGTGACCTGGACAAACGTGATATACTCTTCATCAACAAGATGCACAAAGTCGCTATACACATCCCCGTCATCTGCCTTCTCTGGTTCGTTACCAGTGCCCCCTGCCATATCAACTTCGGCGACCAGAGGTGACATATCCTCCCAAGGCAAGGCGTGTTCGGCAGATTCTTGTTCGGCAATGCGCTGAGGGTGTATTGTGTCTCGTTGAGGAAGACCTGGTGGAGGCTTATTCAGTTGTGTTGGCGCGTACCGTTTGCCCCTTCGACTTGGGGCATGTTTCTTTGTCGGACTTTTGATGGCTTCTTTACTGTGTCCTGGAAATCGCTGCCGCTTAGGAGGCTCTTCAGGGCATGGTTCCAACACCCAGGACCTTTTGGAGGATGCCATCACTCGTAGCACAACCACCGCTAGGGTTTCGCGATGCTTCAGTATGACTAAGCAAGTCCCCACTCATATATGCCAACACACTCTCTTTGACTCTTGTCTGCCACCTCCAACACCATGGCCAGAACCACAACTGCCCATATTGATCCCGACACGGGCAAACCTTACCGTATGTGCCGGAAATGTGGTGATTCATCTTCACCTCATCCGATGAAGCATTGTACGACTTACAGGCGTCCCGTGAAACAAAAGGTATTACCAGAATCATTCTACCTCTTCTAGGGCTGTTTGCTGACTTAGAAGCACTCGGTAGCCCGGTCAAGTAACAGAAGTAGACACCATATCCACGGAACCAGAAAGGAGAGCTTTGGATCTCAATCAGGTATGTACCATACCAAAACGTCTTTTCACGTGCCAAGGCTCATGGTCTACTAGGACAGCACAGAAAGTCCCACCGAAGTCACAGCTGACCCGGCACCGGAGACTCATGCGGATGACCAAGAATCTTCAGTGAGTTTTGAATCTGGGATGCTGCGATGCCCTACTAAACATAAAGCATTTTCAGGCGGCGCTTTTCGACAACGTAACTCATCCCACTCCTGAGGGCATTCCAGACAGCCTCATAGACCCTGCCCTCCGTGGTGGCAATAATGACACAGCCACTGACAACAACACACACTCTGAACGTCCTGCACTTGTGGACATCACTATATCTCCGTCGACTCGATCTTCGACGCCGCTGGCTCTCTTCATGCCAAGTGTGACGTCGACTCCAACTTCTTCTATTGGGACATTCTCCCCAGATTCCACTCCGAGTAGATCTCGGCGAAGGCGACCAACTAAGGCGGACCCTTGTTATGGTGAAGTAGTCGGTGCGTATAGAGGGAACCGAGTCCTTAGTATGTGCCAAATTCTTTTACTTAGTCAATCATTCTCATATCACTACAGCTATCCGTCGCACTCGACAGTCCACGGAAGAGAAACTCAAAGCCAAGCGCTTGAAGCAAGGGCAGGCTGATGTTCCAGACCTCGGAGTCAATATACCGAAGGTGTTTTACGACCGCACCCGGTCTCTCGTAACTCAGGTGTGTTTGTTTGCCTATGATATGGACTCTTGTTGAGTGGTCACTCCTTTTAGATGCACGATCTCGCAGAAATTACCGGTTCCTGGGTCCATTTCAGCGCTCAGCACCCCACAGCATCGCAGCCATTCATCCACTATACGTCCAAACGTCTCCGAACTGAGGGAGGAGAGTTACTGGACAATCTCCATCATGCCAATCATGAACTTTATCAGTCTCTGATGACCGCACGGCGGTGCGACACCACACAGCTTGCGGCGCAACTAGCGAGAGCATCGGACAAGCTTGCCGAAGTTGAGGCCAACGCTCAAGCAAAGGTAGCAGAGGCGACAGCTGCTAAGGATGCTGCCGAAAAAGCTGCTGCCGATCTCCGTGCCGTGCTACTTGCCGCCGGTCTTCCAGTTCCTCATGTATAATAGCGCAGTATCTTCATAATACGATATTGATTAATTGTGTATCGCTAACGGGGAAGGGAATATCGTGTGTGCGGTGCTGGTCTTCTGAATGACCTGGACAGAGAGAACAACAGTGATGTGGTAGAGTAAGAGTAGGCGAATGAAAGTCTGGCGGATCGTAGCAGTTCCAGGTATGGTACAAAGGTGGGGTCGTGAGAGGCTGAGGTGTCGAAATGGGTGAGGAATGTGGAGTATCAGTGTTCTTGCGTGTTCTTTTGAGACAGAATAAGGAACGTCAAGCCCTCAGACAGATGTTGAGCTAGCCCTGTACTCACCGCTTGGTAGGTTTGCGATACCGGGGAGGGCACGCATCTTTCATTTGCTTTAGCCTAAAATATACCTCTGGTCAGAGACGTTGAGCTAAAAAGGTCTTCAGATATTACCCCAGTTCCTTTAGCTTTGAGCGATAGCGTCTCATTCTTTCTCGTGCCTTCTCTCTAACCCGATCTTCTTTGCTATGGCCGAATTGCCTTGATTAGAAAATGATACAGCAGACCTGCAAGAAACAAACTCACCGTTGGCTAGCCTGGGTATGGGGTTTCCTTATACATAGAGAATCTTCTGAAGCTCGGTTCATAATGAGTGGAAAGGGACTTGGAGGCGTCGGAGAAGTGTGAACGAAGTGTGACAATAACGGTCACACTTGCGCCTGCTTTTTCTCATAGGCGCCTGTGCCTATAATGAGCGCCTGATCTCTTCCTCCTCACTCTTTCATATTATTCGCCCCTTTTACTGGACGCAGTTGGTCTGAAATGAGCCCAAGTGATCATCAATCAAGCCAGAAACTCGTAGATTGTCTTATAAGGGTATTGTCGGAAGCATGTAGTAAACCTTGACTCTTCTCGTCTGCGGACTCACCACGGAGCTTGTGAATAAAGCGGGTTGTGAGTATTCTATTTCAATCCAATATTACTATGGAAAATGCTATCGTGTTATTGATTCCATAGAAGGGTAAGAAATCACTGTAATGAATCTGCAACAAACGTGGATGAAGTCGTGCATCTGCCATCAATTGCAGATCAAACTTCGTTTGCGACGTCGTCTTCTTACTGGAACCATCATTGCTCAGCCTAGCACATACCTCACAATGCTTAATTCTCAAGAAAACTGTCATTGTTCAATCGGTATCATCGTCAGGTTAATGTTGGAGAGAGCGACAAGATAAAACACCTAGCAACAAGGACGGTGTCAATCTTTTGGTGAGATCTCAATTCTTTATTCAACCTACCGTACCGACACTGATTACGAGCAGCTAATATGAATGAACGGATGGATGTGTCAATGGTGGTGTTGTGCAATGAAAGGGCGTTTTAGAGGAATAGCTTCATTGACACCGTGGTGAGTCCGCACCGAATGTCGGGCAACAGATTCATCATCTGAACAACTCCACCTACCCTAGCCCCTGGACCATCTTGGTCACCTCATCCCATGCCGCCAGTTTTTCTGAAGAATCGCGAACAACTGCGAGCAAGTACACCACCACCTACGTCCCCTCTGTTGCCTGAAATAGTGTCGCCTACGCAAACATCCGGAGAACGTACCAATCCTTCTAGGTCATCCTTCGAAGAATATTGGTGGCGCAGGAGTCCTTCTCCCACACTATCTGTGGCATCCTCTGATTCCGACCAATCGTTGATTAGTGCACTATGGGACAAAATCTACAAAGGCCGTGTCTTGGTTGGGGATTCAGATGGCTGGCGGTATGAATGGCATGACGAGGTAGACGACAAGATACCCACTAGCCAAAGCGTAAACACAAACACTTTTCATGCAAAGAATGAATTGCAGTTGGAAGCAAAGGCCGATGAACATTCTAGTGAGCTTTAGAATTTGAATTTTCTGCATGCAATTATGCTAATTGCTACTCTCCTCAGCAACTAGCGAATCTCGAGGCAACGAAAAGAAGAGTTCAGGGAGATCAGATACAATTAACGGTACGCTTGCACTTTCCAACCCCCGAGCCCTTTGGAACACCATCCCATCTCAGAGGATGTGTTTTATGAACACCCATCCGCATCGACACCTTCTGCTACAGTCGAAGTCAGGGCATCACCTGCACGGATCAAGAGATCCCCAGTTCAGGGTGGAACTCTGTTGTCGACGTCAATCCGCCGAAAATCGCCTCGATTACTCCAAAAAGGTAGCTGTCATTCAACAGGAAACATAATTGTTTGTTGACCATGTGGATCTTTGTTAGGGACATCTCCACAAAGACCTCGGCTATCCACAACCTCTGCAGATCGACGACGGCGTTTGGAAAGGGAGCGCAAGGCTCGGTGAGTGGACCTGACCATTTCACACAATGCTCTTCAATATCATTCTTGTTGTTCAGGGCGCGGGCTCGAGACAGTGAGGCAATGAAAGCTAAACAGGCTATTTACGCCGCCAACTACAGAGCCAGGAATCGTGAGATGTTACAAGCGAAGGCACGAGATTATCGGCGGAAACACAAGGTAGCCTGATGCGTGTTTCTAACCCGAAGTTCTGGATAGCCAGGTGCTTTACCAAATACCAAATGTCCATAATGGGCAGGTTACGCCTTGTTGTGGCTATGCTACGTTACACTTCCTTCCTAGTAAAAAAAACTGTTACCCTTGATTTTGAGGAGTGAACGCGTACTTGCGGCTTAATTCTGAGGTCAATAGGTTAAAAAAACTCCTTTGCATATTCAAGAGGTCAGAATGAGCACCGCAAGAATTGGTGTAGGCCACGTAAAGCCGCGTCATTTCAGGGTTTATTTGTCCCATATCAGAACCAAATCGATCCCCGCCCATTTCCTTCTCTTACTCCCACTCCGAATTCCTCCACCTCTTTAGCTTCGACATCTCTATGTCCCGTCGCAGTGCCAGACTAGCTCGAGAAGTCCTCACCGGTAAAACAGGCAAGTTAATTACCTATTGGTCTGGGGTTCATAGCTGACCCTTGTGTAGATGGACCCTCCAATACATCTAACGCGAAGCGTGCCAAAGGTGCGTGTCAGTAACATGGTCCTAAATTTTATACCAACCTGCCAGCCATGGATTTAGAGACGCAAGGTGTCAGCGACAAAACGGGACAGCAAACTCAAAAGGGTAAGTCGTCAACGTTTGTCCAGAATGTTGCTTGTCTGACACGTCGCAGCGGTTTTGAAGCCTATCTCTGTATTATATGAAGGTATATTACTTCGTTGCTATGCTGTGTCTCTATTGCTAATTATATGATAGACTTGAAATCCCTGACAGCACGGCAAGGCAAAATTAAGGCCGAGGTCAACGCCGCCACTGGTGCAGTAGCAGCGGCGAAACAGGCACTTGAAGAGGCAAAAATCGCTTCCAGGGCCAACAACTCAACACAGAATAAAACGGCCATGAAAGCTGCGCAGACGACATTGAACCAGGCCAAGAACGAGAGCAGGAAGGTCATCCAGAAGGCGTCTAATCTGAAGCGCCAGATTGAACGCCTCAATGCAACCATTGGTAAGTGCCGTCTTCCTTGTTCATCTTCCTTTACTTACTTGCATCCATCAGCCCAACGAGAGGCTTCTGGCGGACAATCAGGACAACCGGCGCTTGAAGGCGACAGCGACCTGACGGACCTTGAAGGTGAGTTATTTCTTGAGTCCCACAATTGCTCTCTCTTGCTTAATATTCAATAGCACTGACCAAACTCTTAGACGACATTTCCGAGAGTCAAACGGATCCGTCGCATGCGTCGGCCATGAAGACATCATTGCTCAGAACGGCAGGCAAGGAAAGGGACCAAACGCAGCAAGCTACTGGTATGACGACTGGCTACGTATGGCGCATCGGCTAATAATTACAGTGTCAGAAAATTCTTCAGTGCAGGAGTCGTTGACTTCACCGGAGATCGAGTCTTCAAGGTCCGGTCAAGAAATCCTCGCCAGTGCTAAGGACACGATACCAACACCGTTACCTGTTCCTGAGTCCACCACATCACCAGCACTCCCAAAGAGTCTCACGCCTGTCGCTTCTCCCCTCCACAAACCGTCTACTCAACAAATTTCTGGGTTCTCAGATGACGGCTCTGTCCCTGTTACCCGATCCGATGTACCAGCAATCTCCTCGTTGTCAATGACAACCTCGACAACCTCGCTTCTGCCGACTTTACATGACTCGGCTGGTTTGTTCACACCTGGGCAATCACCAGAGCCGACTCAGCCTGCGACAGAGACTTCTGCACCAGATCCACCTACCCCGGCTGGTTTGTTCACGCCTGGGCAATCACCAGAGCCGACTCAGCCTACAATAGAGGTTTCCGCACCAGATCAATTACGCGATCCAGCTAATTTGTTTACACCTGAGCCGTCACCAGAACCGTCTCAGCCTGCGGCAGAGACTTCCATCCCAAATCAACTCTCCCAGTCTCAGGTTCTTCCAACAAGTCCAGCTCTAATCTCTCCAGAGATACTCGAGTCTAAAGCGTCTCTTAGTGGAGAAGACGAACTAGATCCCGAGTCAGGAACGGATACTCTGCGGCCACCCAAGGTGTCCAAGACAAGGAAGCATATCGTCATCGACTCAGACGATGAAGGTCAGGTTCCGGCGTCTTTGATTCTACTCATGACTAATAAGCAAATCTTAGATCAAGCAGCGCCACGACCTACAAAGAAGGCCAAGGTCACCGAAGGTCAGAGTACTATTTACACTCAATCAATACCTTACTAACACGGTAGAATCTAGCTCCTAAAAGGACGAGGTCTCGTAAAAGAAAGGCGGCTGAAGACAACGACAATGATAACGACAACGACAACGAAGGAACACAAGGTGGTCATATAACTTATATTCATTTGACACACACTAAATGCATACAATTTATCCAGCGCCCAAAAAGAGGATAAGAACCAAGAAGGAGGACAATGTTAAAGAACAAGCTGACGACGACTTGGTGGTTCTCAAGGATGGCGAAAGTATGTTTTGTCTCTTATCTGTTGGCCTAGGTTAATCATCATTGTGATAGCACTACCTCCGGCCAAGCGCCGCCCAAGGGATTCCGACAAAAAGCTGCTCCCTCCTCCCGACCTAACGAAGAACCCCAAGTTCACAAAGATCAGTAAGTTACTACTGCCTTTAACGAACTTGAATCTTATCCACTAACAATACACATGCAGAGAAAATCTATGCGTGGTTGAAAAAGGCGGTCGACGGTGTTGGTCCTTCGGCTATTGAAGACGTCTCGAAGACACTCGGTATACGTACCATGCTTTACGAATCAGCGTCCATTCTTCCGGAGCTGGTCACTACATCGAGGGAGATAGCACTAGCGGCATTGGTGTCCGCCGATGGCAACCTGATTTGTCGCTATCATACGATAAGCGACAAGAGCAGGGATAAACCAGGGGCAGTTGATGGCGATGACAACACCCTCTATGGACGACCTTGGCCCTGGATGCACGGGTTAGAGAAGAAGGCGGCTTTGGATGATGATGCGAAAGCGAGAGCTGCTGCCGCCAAAGCAGCTCAGGACTCGGAGGAATTGCTCTCGAATCCTGAGCTCCTCAGTCCCACCTACCAAACCCCTGGCTGGAAGGTTGTCGAGTCCCGAGGCAGGGATAAGACGGACTGCGGTTGCTATGTTCAGGACGTGCTGCTCGAAGTGCTGCTGTGGAAGACGGGGAAGCTTACCTCACCCACTTGTGACCTTGTCGACGACTGGAGAGCCGACTTTCTTGATCCCAGACAGCGAGCTTTAGTTTGCAAGCAATATCGAGAGGGCACACTACTCGATGTCGACGATCTTTATTCCCTTGGCGTGGAGAATGGGCGATGGGTTCGACGTTCCAAGGTATATCATCGTCGTGTTCAGGCTGAGCGTGCTCTCAAGATTGTCGAGGCAGAGGCCGAGAACGAGAAGGCAGAGGAAGTTAGGGGAGATGCCGAAATCACAGCCTCCATGCACTCATAGATAGATCGTTGATAAACTGCGGACTTGTACATATGTCATACATCTTGCGAACGTCGCGTTTTCTTGTCGCTTTTGATCGTTTAACTACTTTAATGGTACCTAATATAGTCATCAGTTGCACAATGGACATCAGAACACCGTTATATTTCAGACTCTTGAGAACAAACATGACATTGCAGCGACATTCAAATACACAAGAAAAGCAGCGACATTCAAATACACAAGAAGATTATACATAAGATCACGCATCAGCCTAGATAATCCTCCATAGTTTCACCCCAGAGCGTATCCGGGAGGACACGAGGCGGACTAAAGGGTTCTGTTGATTAGCGAAACGTAACGACAGATTAATGATGTAGATAGGACGCACATGGTATACTCAGGCTCGCGACAGAGGCACTCTGACAAACCCTGACTCGAACATTCGCACTGGTGGATAATGCCGTTGCTCGCTTCGGATAACGTGTCGATGGAATCGGCGAAGGAGAAGTTCGAATCCGTATCATCACCTCGAGTGCGATGCATTAGGTCCATCCATTCCTGCAAAGGAATTCGGGTAATCATGTTGCGAAAAACACAATTAGGCGAAGGATGGCGCAAGGTCTCAGCGTCCGGGAAATCGTAGAGAGAGACCTGGCGGACGGTGGGGTGTCGAATGAAGAATTGATTAAGGGAGATCTCATAGGTCGTGTTGAGATCAGTAGTGCTCTGGTCCCATACGAGAGTGAGCGCTACCAGGTTCGGTAAGGTGATCCATTGGAAGAGGTCTGGGCCAACATGGCCCCAATGATCTTTGTCGGTGACATGGAACGAGGTGAGCAGAGGCAGCCTAATTGGGCGCTGTCTGGTGAGAGCTGGGTGAGTGACATTGGCAATCCCAGTCATTTGCCAAGTGCCTGATATGGAATCGAGACCACATATAAGGATCACGGAGACCGAGGGCACTCGGGTTCCAGCCTGGAGCACGAATAAGGCAGTTCGGCTGCTGCCTCGAATGCGAAGAGTAGTAACCGTGGGAGGAAGTCGGTAATCATGGTTCAGATCAGGAAGCTCCCAGGCGTTGACTGCCGAAATAGAGACGTAACTGAGGGGAATGCCGGAATCCGTGAAAATCTCCAGAAACGTGTCAAGAGAAGTAGTGCGATTGAAATGAACTGACACCGAGGTCAGCTGAAGGGGAGCAGGAAGGAACCTGGAGTTCTCGAATATCGTGGCCACAACGTATGAATATCCCAGCACAGAGAAGGATCTCCATGGCTTGAACTTAAGCAAAGTCATAGTGGAACACTGGGACACCGGAATTGTGGACGGAAGGGGTGGACTGTGGACCACGTTGTTGAGAAATTCAACCGTCACATCCAGGTGCAAAGATGCCGAAAGGGGAAGGAGTTTCGCAATGCGCTTGGAGAGGAGGGCGGAATGTCGCTGACAAGTGATAAGTCGGCGAATGTGTATGGTCCGAAAGAGCTCTGGGTGACTATAAACAATAGCCCGGAATTTACGAGACAGTCGGGCAAGGATAGTGATCTGAGGACAATAAATAGCGGGGGTTGTATATGGTCCTCGATTGAAATCATCAAGACGAATAATGGGGACAGCGAACTTCACGATACGAGCAGTGATCTCCGGCGGGCTGCGATGAAAGATAGACTGAAGGCCTTGGATACTCTGTCGGTACTGACGAAGTCTATCACGGAGGTGTTTGTAGTTGTCGTCGCTGAGATCTCCGAAAATATACGCATGGTTAAGCCAGAACGGCGCATCTGCTGTCCTGACGAGCTCCTCTTCAAGGTAGGCTTTGACAAGGTGCCAATTTCCGACGCCAACGCTGAGGAGATTATCAACAACAAGAAGGGAACGAGGAAAAGAGATCTTACTATGGAGCAGGAGGCAGTGACTCGACAAAGTGGTTGAGGAAGTTGGCGCCAGGGAGAGTTTCCATGATCAATAGGACGTGGAAGATGGTGGTAATGGGAGGAGTAGAAGAGGCGTGAATGGAGCAATTTATACGACGCCGAGGTCAGTGTGAGGTTGTGTTTGGATCAGCATGCGCTGTGAAACGTACTGTTGTGAGGTAAGCAGGAATCCTGCTCAGTGTGTGGCCTCTGTCGTGTTGAGTGTCTGAAAACTCAAGGAGGTTGGTAGACTCCAAGAGAAAGTACAATACTCGGCATTGATAGGGACCTTTGGATTGATTTTTTGAAGAGTAGTTTGCTGTACGGTGGTGACAGTGTTTAGGACACCTGGCACAAAGGGGACAGTTCCTGTAAACTGTGACGAGGAACGCGAGTCCACAGATTATCGCATACAATCAGATCACATGACCGGGTGTCCAAACATCAGGGAGAAAACTGTCACGGTGCTCCATGATACGTCTATGATGGGTAGAACAAATTAGAGCGGGAGAATAAGGTCGAAGGAAGTTGATTGAATACCTGTTCAACAGTTCCTCAGAACCACGTCAGTGGTTGTTCTCAGAAACCGTGCTGGAGTGATTTGTATACCGACGTGCGCCTTGGATTAAGTGTGGTGCTAGGATGGTAGACGATGGTAAACCTCAGGATCGAGAACTTGAGCTGAGTGATAAACTGAGCGACAGTTCCCATGAACCGTCTGTGACCTCTATCTGAGGCAGTTCCCGGAAACTACCACTGAACTAACCAGCTCGTGACGGTTCCCGGAAACTGCACTGAGTGTTGACCATCTACTCAAAGTCTGGTGTGCATCTATCACGGTGATGATGACAGTAGTGACTGAGTGATGGACCGAGCAATAGTTCCCAAGAACCACCTGCTGCCGCTACCTTTAACAACGGTCCCCAGAAACTGCCGCTGAGGTATTCAGCTGGCGACAGTTCCTGGAAACTGCACTGTAAATGAGGTAGGTATTGACCGTTATATTCGAGGTTTAGTACGAATCCTGCGTGGTGACGATGATAGTAATGGCCAAGTGGCGAGCCGACATACAGTTCTCAGGAACCACCTGCGATCTCCACGAGCGACGACAGTTCCCATGAACCGTCACAAAGGCTTAGAGTCGGCGGCGGTCCCCAGGAACTGCGCTATGGGCGAAGTGGGTATTATCGAGTTGGTCGATGTTCTGGTGAGTTCTAGCGTGGACGAGTCGAGATGCGAATGGGTGGCCGCTGTAACGAACAACGGTTCCTAGAAACTGTCTGTGACCTCTGCCTGGAACAGCGGTTCCCATGAACCGTCACGAAGACTTAGAGTCGGCAGTGGTTCCCAGGAACTGCGTTATGGGCAAAGTAGGTATTATCGAGTTGGTCGAAGTTCTGGTGAGTTCCGGTATGGGTGAGTTCCGGTATGGGTGAGTTGGGATATGAATGAGTGACCGCTGTAGCGAACGACAGTTCCTAGGAACTGTCTGTGACCTCTGCCTGGAACAGCGGTTCCCATGAACCGTCACGAAGACTTCACCAGATGCAGCCATACTTTTACAAAAGTGACCGACAGTTATCACAACGAGATTTGCAAAAGTACGGGATAACTCCTTTTGCAAAAGTAGGGGACAAGTAATCAAGGCAGATAAGAGGTACTGTCCGCTTTGGGTGCTTCTAAATTGGAAACGATCATTCCCACACCTTCTGGAAAGGGAACAGGCCGCTTTTTTGAGATCTGGAGATATTCCCACACTGCTTTTGGCATCCTAAAATGGAAGGTGCTCTTTCCAGGATGTAACAGTGCGCTTTTTGGGCGCTTTTTTGCAGAAAATTTATTCCCACACCTCCTGACATCATATGGGTGCCTTCCTACTCTGTTTTTGGCTTCCAAAAATGGAAGCCCTACCTCATTATTTTCCACCTGGAATCAATGCATTGGGGGGCTATAAAAATTACATTTTTTGAGGGAATATGTTCTAATATGTTCTAAAAGCATGCCCCTGCAATTGGGGGGCAGGGGAATGCAAAAAAAGCAGTCCAAATATGGTAATTCAGAAAAATGGCCTATTGGATCTTGGGCTATAGGGCAGATATTGACATGGGGTAAGTTGGAGGACCTAGATACATTGAATACAAGCCTGGGGACACTAAATAGTACATAGATTGGTGGGATAATGGTGCTTAAATATGAAAAATACTGAAAATCTCCGAAATTGGGGGAATAAAATTACAGGATGGGATGTAGTGCAGCTGGGGCTTAGATATTGTGAATCAGAGATGATATATATGTTCCCTTGATGTGTTTATAATCCTGGAGAGCTGCCTATTTTTCCAGATTTATTACAACTAGATTCACTTTTTTTGGACATTGGTGATACTATACCACAGGGAATGATTGGGATGGGCTAATTCTTGTTCATAACCCACTTTAGGGTGTACAGATGATGAACATATACTTGCCCAAGCACTCCTGTATGTGCAACACTTTGTTCAATCCAATGTATTGTGCAGTTATGTAACACAGGCAGTAATATATGAATAGCACTACAGGGAAGCATCCTAGCACCAAGGGGAGTTCAGAATCAAGTTCAAGTACCCCAAAATACAGTTTCCTACTATGAAAGGACATTTTTTGAATACATCTGTATGATGCTATATAAAAAATCACATTTTTAGGGGTTGTTTTGTACTGGAGCATGGGGATTGCTCCTAAAATCCCCAAAAATGAATGAGAGACTGTTTACTATGCATAGAACAAGAATATCAATTGCATCCATGAATCCCACAGCAGGAATCCATATGCCAGACTAATCAATTCCTGCACAATTACAGAAAACATGTACTATGGATGTAGTATTGCAGGGATTGATCTGGAGGGCTTGGGGAACCTCAAAATTGAATTCAGGATGAAAAATCAGTTAAGAATATATCCAGGTTTGAAAGAAATCCAATCACTGTAGCTTGAGATATGTATCTGACAAGTTTTATGCTTATAGTTAACATATATTGCATATATATCTGTGTATTTAACTTGATTTATGCATATTGAAGTCAATTGTGGATGGATTCCTTTCAAACCTGGATATATTCTTAACTGATTTTTCATCCTGAATTCAATTTTGAGGTTCCCCAAGCCCTCCAGATCAATCCCTGCAATACTACATCCATAGTACATGTTTTCTGTAATTGTGCAGGAATTGATTAGTCTGGCATATGGATTCCTGCCGTGGGATTCATGGATGCAATTGATATTCCTGTTCTATGCATAGTGAACGGTCTCTCATTCATTTTTATAATCCTAATCCTATTCCTATACCAATGTAGCACTCCAGTCCAGGCCCAGCATAACAATGTTCTCAAGGGCTTCGAAATTGTGCCTGAACAGAGCTGGAAGGTACACTACCTTGATAGGTTTGCAGAGATCTAGTCTCAACTCTCCTGGAGATAACTCCATTCAGATTAAAAGAAGCAACCAAAGAGTAGGTCCAATTCAAGATGCCAGGTTGGCAATAGCTGTGTGAGAGTGATGATGATGGAACAGCTGCTGCTGCTTCTTCTTCTGTTGCTGTTTCCCACACTCGAAGGTTTTACCCTTACCATTAGGCTTGGGATTCTGACTCTGGCGGGATTCCCCATAGTTAGGGTCATGCCCCTTGCATCTGACAGCCAAAAGGCACATAGCAGAGGTGTTGTTTGTGTCACAGCATTCAAATTCAGTGACAATAGTGTTGCGAATCTGAGTGAAATCTAGTTCACTAGTCTTCTTTTGCAAGAAGAGAGCCGGGACTGAGTCCCACCTTGCTGGGATAGTGGCAAGAAGAATGAGCACATGTTGCAGCTTGGTAAGAGTCATGCTGTTCTGCTTCAAGCACTCAAAAATGGTGAGCAGCTTGTTGATCTCCGGCAATGGATTACTGGTTCCAGAGAGTTGGAACATCAATGCCTTCTTGAAGTTGGCAAAGATGACGGCAGGGCCAGGTATACTATAGGTGTTCTTGAGCTCATCATAGGTGAGTTTAGCAGTCGCCTTGACATGATGCTTGAGGGACTGCTTGATGGTGAGCTCGATGGCACATAGGGCCTGATTGTCAAGGTTGTCCCATTTGCGAATCTCCTTATCACGAGCAGCAATCTGCTCAGCAGTGGGACTGTGCTCTCCAGAGGGCTCCAGTTTGGCAGGGTGGACAACATACCCCTTCACAACTTGGTGAAGTCCCTTGAATATAAGGAAAGGGATGAGTTTGTCCTCCCACTGGCAGAAGTTGAACCCATTGAGGACAGGGACTTGGTTGATGGAAGAAGCAGAAGTTGTATCAGAAGACATAGCAATAAAAGTTCTGATGAACATAATCAGCATTGTGTCATGACAACATAAATGCAGCTGTAATGGCGCAAATTAAAGGCGTGAAACCAATGTCTAGTATAATGGACAGGTACAACCAGTCAAGCCTGACAGCAGCTAATTACAGCACTTATCATTGTGGTGACCAGGGCCCATAACCTGTTGAAGCATATGCCTAGCCTACCACAGTGGCAGTGGATTGACTGAGGCTTACCTGATGAATATATCTGATGAGAGATAGAAGCGTATGCGACTTGATAGTGTGTAAAGCACTGTCTATTCCAGTAGATACCAACTAGCTTATATACTAAAGTACAGAAGTAACCCACATAGGAGCCCAGGTGGTATGTATAGTAAGAATAAGGAATTCTGAGTGGTGCTTAGAGATAGAGTGGATATAATCTAATCTAAAGATAGTTTCAACATGACAATGTCATATTGGGGGTGTTGGTATTACTGGCGTGGGAACAACACATTCCTTATCTGATTATTATGATGTACTATATATATATTCTGAGATAAGCTGGAGCCTGCAGAGGCTTATCAGAGGATAAGGAAGGTGTGAGGAGATGAGTGCACACCTGACTTGCTAATGTGCATCTTCCTCCAATGCTCATCTCCTTGCTGCCTCCTTGTCTCCTTGTCCTCTTTTTAGCTCTTCTTCATCACTAGCTGAACTCTGATATGACCCAATTCGACCTTGACAAACTCATGGAACGCACATTATCAATGTCTGACTGCCAGTGTCACACTCACGCCGATGAGGCAGCGGTCACTTTTATCAAGTCCCTTTCACTCAAAGAAAATTTCAAAATGAACAGTTGTATCAGGCAAGAAAACTCAGAGAGAAAGAGGAAGATGTTTGAACATGCCAGGGACCCATCTAAACCTGCCGGATCACCTGTAGCCTCTTATGTGGATATTACGAGTGAGGATTGGGGACAAATCATGGAGTTGAAGAGTCTATTTGAGAGGTTGAAACCTTACATGCCAGATAGGGTACTGGCTAAGGTGGAGAGCTGGATGGCCATGAGGGATAAGGGTAAGGGTGCTGCCAGCACCAACTCTGATGACAGCATCTATGTGCCCCACATCACAGAGCAGCCATATGAAATACAGCACATTGCTTCCATCATGATTCCCAAGGAACTCAAACACCTACACCTCACCGACAAACTCCCACTTGCCCTCCTCACTGATGCCAATCTCGGAACTTTTCTCGAGCGAGAGTCACAAATCCCCATTATAAAGAAGCCAGTGTTGGATGGCTCAAAAGCCTCAGTTCTCAGCCTCGACTGAATAGTGAAGATGATGAAGATACCTATAAATAACCCCATGGATGGACTCACCTTTCATGAGTTTACTTGGGCTGCCATTAATTACACTTGCATGATCACTAAAATGGACCCAGATGGCAAAGAAGACATGCAGAGTATATGGGCTGAACAGCATTTTGCCTTTTTTGTGATTCAGGTGGATGCTGAGGAGCTGTACACTCTTTGGAAGAAGAAAGAATACGAGCTCTGCATGGTCCACTTTGGTAGCAACCCAGTTGCTTTCAATATTGGTCAGTATCATGAAATCATGGGTGCCTGTTGTACTGCCAATATGGCCATTGAAAAAAATTGTTCCTCTTTCCCTTCACATCCCACAGTCTCACAACCCTCTTCTGGGGCAGGCCATCAATGTCACACTTGCAACATGAAGACCAACAATGACTGAGCCCCACCTTATAACCAGTCCTTTTGAAGTAGCAGTGTGGTGAACTCCTTGGTGCAGTACTGCTTGGTCTATTCAGAACAAGGACACAGTGTCCGTTCACACCCCAAGAGCACACCATCACTTTGGGCTGCTGTCAAAGGAGACGAACTCATTGCACCAAAGGGAGCACAGGCCAGTAAGACTATCTGCATTAACTTCAACCTGCACAGGGGCAAGCATGGAGAAGGAAAGTGTGCTCATTGTAAACGAGCACATATCTGCTCCTTTTGTTGTGGATTAGGTATTGAGTGGTTATCTCTACCTACAGGATACAGGCTAGCTTTTATACCTACAGTAGAGTATCTAGAATATTCTAAGTATCAGTAATCAAGTGGAGAGTCTTAGTAAGAAATGAGTAAGAAGTGGAGGCGGAACGACGAGGAGAAGAGAATGGAAAGCGTGAGAATATTCTACACTTTCACCTTTCACTCGCACTAAACTGTAACTACGACACCTTTTGTGGCTTCTCCTCTCATTACGCACTCTCCTGGACCTGCAGAGCTCAACCAGCTAAAGGCAACTGAAGCAGATGTTGGCCTGAGACCTTTGACAGCCAGTCTCGAATACCGCGATTTCATACATTCCATTCACCCACATGACTTTCCCAGTTCTTCCCTTCTTAAGAACAAAATATTTTCTCAGATTCAGACCCCATACAATCCCCAAGCCTTCCACAGACACCTCCTCAATACCAACCTCATTTTGTCATTCCCACTCCTTGTCAACAATCTTTCACATGGATTTCCTATTGGCTCTTGTGAGGGCGAACCAACTACCTCCCTACAGATAGCGGTGCTGAGCAATGATGATAAGGGAAAAAGGGGGTGATCCGGCGTAGGCACAAGGCTCTATATGACGTTGAGCAGGCAGATACGAGTCAGATACTAGCCCAAATGACCAAGTTAGCATAACTAAAGGAATAAAATACAAGACGACTTGCCTAGCCCAAATGACCAAGAAGTCAAGATGGGGAACTAGGCATCTACAACTACGGTTTATATGTGAAGAGTCTGTCTCGGCGAGAACTGTACAAGTAAGCAATCAGAATGATACAGAAAGATGTAGAACAATGGAAGAATGATGTGGAATGTTCCGGTGGATGAGAGGCTGTACGCGATATAAGTGGAAAATGATAAGATGAAGATAAGAAAATAGATAAGGGGACTTAGAGAAATGAAAGGAAAAAGCTACGCTCCATCACAGCTCTATGCCTAAGATTGTCAAGATGGTATCAAGACACCAAGTAGAAACTAGGTGTCCAGATATAAAAAAGACTCCAAACAAAAAGTGACTCCTTTTAAACATTGCCATGACCAGGAATCGAACCATGGGTTTCTCCCCGACACATGTGGTAACCTTTGCTAACCCTAACATGTGAAAGGTAGTGCCCTACCACTAGGCTATCACGGCGTTACTCTTATAGGAATTGCACATTGAAATATCACCAAGATTTTGGCTTGTCCAGTGATATGCCTGACTTTAATCACTTCTTTTTCGAACACAAATATGCTAGTTTTGCACTTTATCATTGTTGCATAAACCCATAATGGTTATAGAAGGACTAGTATGAGCCCTGAATAGCTAGTCATTGGACGGAAGGTGTTTTAGGTGGTTATATTAGTGGATCATGGTACATGGTACGCCCCACATAGGTATCTGACCACCACTATTACTTCTACCAGTAGTTGTCGAAGTACAATCACCTCCTGAAAACTGTAGGGAGAAGGTCCATAAGTGAATTCACTACGGACTATGCTTAGATCACCTAACGGATGCACCAAAGGGATTCTTACAAGTTAATTTACTCCTTCACACACACCAGAGAGTTATACTGGCTTGGGCATCACTCGGGACTGATAGCAGAGGGGGAAACTGATTGGAAATCACCGATGCCAGATACGGCAAGGGTCTAGAGACCTGTCAGCCAAAGTTGAACCTATTGATCAGAGCAGAGGCAAAGCTGTTCAAACTGTTGTTACGGTGGCGGAAGCAGATTCCCTCTGATATATCTTATTGGAACACGTCTACATGGAGTGAATAAGAAAATTTAGAGGCAGTGTTATGTGGAGGAACAGTGTTGAGTGATGAGGAGCTCGGGAGGACCCTGCCAGGCCTCCGATTGGTGGAAAAGCGCTTGGTGCATGGAAAAGAAAATTTTATAAAGGCTAAACACCTATCTGTCGGCCAGAATTCAGCTCCTGTACCTTAAAACAGAGTGTTACCACTCGCTCGTCACACTATTTGCGTCATATATGGATGTTGTGACCTATAGATCTCCCTGATATGTATATTTTCTTGTTGTATCTCTCTTCCGACTCTGTTTCCATCTCTTTTCTGTCTTGTTCCGCAGTTATTCCGACTCAGATTACCTATTATTTAGTTTATTCACCTTGGACAGTATAAAAAGGACACCAAATGTACGGGGACTGCAGAGGATTCTGCCCCCCACTTGCACATTACGTGTTGTATGTGGTTATCGTACAAATAGATTGCTATTGTCCGATCAGAACTCTACCCAAGTCAGGCCCTAGCCTCATTGAGAAGACTAGTTGAGATCTTACTGCAGACAAGAACTTGAGAGGTCGCGATGTGAGGGTACCAGAACGAAATCGCTGAAAAACAGTCATTTTGACACTAATTGTTGTGTTCAGAATCACACTAGTACATTGTACTAAGTACTATATGGACTTAGTAGTACTACTAGGAACCTAGTAGTGCACATATGACGAAGAATAAGATAGGCATGCACTGCGTAGTGAATACTAGCTACGCGTGCATAGACGTTGATGTCGTCGTTAGCCCTATATGATTGCGCTAGGATACACGTTGAAACCTGTAGACCGTATCTATACTCTATTACCAGGCTGCACCTGAAGGGGCACCCTCAAACAGTCCTATCTAGGTAATTACCAGTTATCCCCAACACTCCACCTAAGTCAATTACCTGTTTGCCTTTGGGCGGTGGAGAGAACAAATCAGAGTGGATAGTCAGCCAAAATTTAGCTGACACCCGCCCGAGTTGAACCACTGACCTCAGGGTAGCAAGGCAACCGCACGTGAGTGGGCGCTCAAACCAACTGAGCCATACTGTCTTTGCTTAGCATACCTCATTTATTGGGGATATCCCCTTCACTCAGTTCCCCTTTTAAAAAAATTTTAATCACTACACCAAACGACATTGCATCTACACACATTCGCAGGACCAAAAACCCCAAAAGGGAAAAAAAATGCCCTGCCTGACAATGAATTAGTATCCTGCATCCTTTAAACTACGGAACGTATAGTCTACTTCGTCCAATGCTGCCATGTACAACGCAAACTGACCAGCCTTGAACTGCCGCTCACGAGGTGTCCGGCAAGGAAGCCTCTTCAGCTCCAGCTTCCACCACGCAAGCCCGACGACGAAATTGACGATGCCATTGATCCCGAACTTGGCCATCGACGTCCAGTCCTTCCCTTCCTCTCTTGACAAGCGAATGCCGGGGCCACTAGCCTTCCGCCATGATGGAGCGCAATGTTTGTACCATGCTTCGAACTCATCAGCGAAGGTTTGCAGATTCTGCATCTTCTTCGTCTTGTACCCCACAGGACGAGCGCGTGCAATCCAAAACCCAATATCCGGTGGGCGGTGAGTTGCAGAAAGGCGCACAGCACCAGTGTAATTCGCTTTCCCGTCCAGATACAACCAGTTCACCACCAGATCACGGAACTGCCGATCCATCTGCGCCTCATGACAAATGGACAGAACCGTCTGAGCATACTCAGCACATCCAGCAGGGCTGCTGACCATGTGCGGGACATGTTCCGGAATAGGATCCTCGGCGCCACGATTGCTCTCCGTCTTACGTCGTTTCGACGTCGGTGCAGGTTGTGATGATGATGACGAGTCTACCGGGGCCGATAAAGGTACCGAGGTCGATGGTTCTTCGTTGTCCTGTCCTCTCTTCTTCCTAGATGACGTTGCTGAGGAACCACCTGCTGCTGGCACTGGTATGACAACGCCGACAAAGGTGCTCTTACTGCGTTTGGTCGACGGTCCAGGCTTAACTGGAGAACTATCTGACTCTACAGCGCGTTTCCTTCCCTTGTATGTCCTTGGGCTTGGTGCGGGAGGAGAAGAGAACACCTGGATCGGTGAGTTTGATGCTCCAGACGCTTCGTGTACATGCTCTGGTTCCGGCTGAGGATCTGGCGATGATCGAATCGATTGAGGAGAAGGTGGAGGCAGAGATTGAGGAGGCATAGAGGGTGAGGAAGGTGGAGAAGATCGAGGTACTGATATTGGAGAAGACGCGCGAGACTGTTCGCGAACCGTGTTCGTAGTGGAGCGTACAGCTTCTTTGCCCTTAACGGTATCAGAAGGCGTCGATCTTGCCCCTTTTGCAGATGCTGCTGGAGTTGTAGAACCTTGGGGAGCAAGACGAGGAGGGGTCGTCGGTGGCCTGATACGTGCATGCGAACCTGATCTTGATGAAGACGCCGAAGGGACGGTGGAAGATGGAGTAATGGGCTTGGCAACTGGTATTGGCTTAACAGCCGATTTAGCGACCTTCGACGATGCATTGGAAGAAGGATGAATGGCCTCGGGCACGGATGTACGCTTGACGGCTGAAGGAGCAGGCTTCGAAGCTTTATCTTCTGCTGCTTGCGATGTGTCTCCACGGCCTCCTTGATCCTCGATGGTATCATGAACAATGCGATGGGTGGGATCCTCTTCTTCCGCTTCACGTGGAAGGCCAGGATTCGGCATGGCCCTACTACGGCACTCCGCAACGCCTGTGACACCAATTAGTAACAGCAAGAAATATGACCACTCATTGACTTACTAAAACACCTCTTCAAAAAAGAACCGTAGAGATTGTTGATCGTCTGCTTGATTTGAGGCCTGAACAGGCCTCCAAACGTAGATGATACGGGACCGGCCGTCAATCCAATATGTAATCTGAAGAGATATATATTAATATATCACGACTTCAATACATGAAACATCTTAGCTACTCACGCCACGGTATTCAGACGCCCTCCGTCGGCAGGCTCTGGACCACCACCAAACATCGAAAAGTTCCAACCTGTCGCCTCCGACAGTTCTTCTAGGATTGGAGTCATGAACGCTCCGATTCGCTCAATGGCTCTGCAAAGATCATCAGTTGAGGTTACCCGCAGTAATAATACCACTCACTTTTGACGGTCCTCAGGTGCCCTAGAATAAGGCGCAGCCTTGAGTTGGTTGTAAGCAGCTACACGTTCGTTGTGATTTTCCTGGGCAACCTCACGCCACTTCTGTTGGTCTTCGGACGACAGCTTCGCAAACTCTTGCTTGAGAACTCCTTGACGGACGGCGACATAGGCATCGGCACCTAAACATATGTCAGATGGGGACCATATCAATGGCAAGGTGAACGTACCTTTTTTAACGTATTTTTGAGTCCTTGCATTTTCAGCTACCGCTACCTGCACACGCTGATCCACCTCCAAGCTGTACCTTTGTGCCCACAGAAGGTAGCCAGGATAGGGAGCACCCAAAATCCCATCACTGCAGTCTTTCTCAAATCGATTGAGAGCTTTCTGGTTCCAGTTATCTTGCTCCGTAGCCGGTATAGCAGACCATCCCTCTGCAATCGCGTTCGCTCGCAAGGTGGTTTCCTCTGGAAGAACAACGTTAGCACTATTCAAACGGACAGGATATTGCTATACGTACCATTTTTAGAGCTCAGATGATTGCGGACAAGCTCATCGGCGAGTTCGGGATTGGCTCGACCCCATTCCACATAGGGCACACGGCGTCGACCAGGACCCGTCTCAAGACCAGTAAGCTTGGTCAAAAGCTTCCTGAACGCGTCGGACTCTTTCATCTTCAGCTCTTGGTGCTTCCTGTAGCAATAGCGCATCCACCGTTCCACTTGCTGTGAGAGCTAAGGATGAGTCATGATTGTCACAAACATGTCACGAGTCACGTACATCAATCTTCGAAGCAACCACCTTCTTCAGCTGTTTGAACTCTTCAAGACGCTCAAGGAACTTCTCCACGACCTCGTCCTCCTTTCGAATGGGCTCGATAAGCCATTCCTCGTCCTCAGCGTTGTCATCGTCGATGGCAGCAAGCTCCGCGGCGGTAGGTTCGTACTCCTCACCCTTATCAGGTCTGAAGCGTCTCAAGTAGCCAGCAACCACCAGAGCAAGAAACTCAGGGCCGTAACCACCCTGGACAGCGGCGAAGTACTCTGGCACCTTGCTCTCAAGGTATGCCAGACGAGCACCATGTTGACGAGGCATAGTGTAGACGGAGAGAGGCAACTGGATGAAGTAGACAGGAGAAAGGACCGGAGAGATGGATAACAATGAAAGACCCGGAGCACAGGGATTCAAAGGCAAAAACCAGTTGAGTCTCCTTCTCGATATATAACGTATTTGACACTGAGATCTCGATTTCCCCAAGGCTTGTTACCTTTGGCGACACACAGACGCCCAGGCAAGAAGAAAACGCGCTATTACCGTTTCATTGACAGGCAACACCCAATTTCCCTGCAATCGTTTGCCCGATTTCCGAAAATCCGATGATCAGATCACAGCCAACTACCTTCGCCTCTCCCAAGACCGATACCAGTAGGCAGTAGCCTGTACCCTGAAACGGCAGATTACGCGAAGTTGGTCGGGTTGGAGCGATCCCGCCTCTTGGATTGGGCGGTGGGTCGCGACCATCATTGGTAAAACCCTTTCCTGCACCCCAATTCCACTTGCTGATAAAACAATGCTGACAGCACTCAATCGACCATATGGACTCTGTTGTCCGTCGCCAGGTTGTGTGCCAATCGCAGCTCTCCAATTTGTTCAAGGCGCAGCGTGAACCCTCGCGTACCGTCGCCAACTTTTTTCCGCACCTGGGTCAATCCGAAAACATAGGTACGCTACCATTTTTCCTCGTCCGGTCTTCCACGTGCAGTCTCTAATGATAATCCGCCCAGTTCCGTCCGAATTCCGCTTGTAATCCTGCTTTCTATCCTTCTCCTACTCACCCAACTCAGGCTCTTTCCTCTACCTCCATGTCTGCCCCCACTGCTCCAGCCGAAGGTAAGCTTTCCACCTGTAATACCGCCAAAAAGTTAATCACCTTTTGTTTGTACAGTTATCCGCGAAACTGAGCACCGTATTCCTGGCCTTATCCCAGGTGAGTCTTGGTCACATTCTTCTCCTCCCATCAGCTTAGAAACTGCCATCGACCGCAGGACATGTTGTCGTCATTATCACTCGGGTCGAAAAGGAGGCTACTTTGCCAGTAACTGCCCCGCCAGCACCTCAGATTCCGGACATCGTTCCTTTACCGCCCACTGCGATAACCCCCGATATCAACTGGGATACCGTACCAGCCCATCCTGCTCTACCTGTTCAACAGTCATCCACCCAGTTTAATAGTGAGATTCCTCACCCACGCGACTTGCATCCGCGCGATTTACACCATCGCGGAAAATTCTACACAATCTTCCACGGACGTGAAGTGGGCATCTTCTACGACGCGTAAGTCAAGACCGTGTATCATGTCAGCACCATCACTGATTAAGTTTGCAGTATTACTGAGGTACGCCCTCACATCGATGGTGTGCCCCATGCTCTCATGAAGGGCTACAAGTCTTGGGAGGAAGCTCTAATGGAGTATACACAGGCATACAAAGGTGAAAAAGTGGGATGGGAGATCGCAGTTATCAATCCCGAGAACGTCGCGTTTCCCCTTGAAGGGGAGAACTGGGATGAGCCGCAGAACGTGAGGTATTGGGCTGACCAAATGCCTTCCGGTTCCGGTACTGTGATCATTAGTGATACGGAGTCTGATTCGTAGTTAGCGTTTGCTCTGTATTACTCCAAACAATCAAAATACAGTCGTTGTGCTCTATGTACGGTGGAAGGAAGGACTCAAGGAAACATGGGTACCAAAGTCTGCATCACTCGATTATGTCACGCCAAAACGGTTCATTCTTGCTCCTCACTTTGTCAGTATCCCAATTGTACCTCGTATGTCGTACCATCAGAATCTTGGTACCCTTCTAGAATGACCCTGTTTCAAGGTCCATGCGATATCTCGGATCGCGGTCTGGCCGCTCTCCCATTCCGACTGAAACAATTTTGACTCTGAGATCTCAACCACCAGGATGCGATTGTCCAAAGACTGTGAGGGTTCTGGCCCAGGTATGTTTCCTGCCTAGGAACTGCTCCTATGCTCACAATTTTCAGCCCCTGACGCCGCAGAAACAATCTCAAAAATCGAGAGCGATTCAAAGGGTACGTGGTACAGGTTTCAGCGACTTGACGGAAGTTTAATCTTTCTTCCTCAGAGCTTTACGAAGCCTTGGCTGAGGCTCGAAGACGACAGACTGAGCTCCGAGAGTCGTTCGTGGTCTCAGAAGAACTCCTCCGTGGATTGCTGGATCAGCTCACAGATCAGCACAACGATCACCATGCAAAGCTCGAGGAATCCCTCCAGAAAGCGGAAAATAATAGTTCCGCAATTCGCCGTCAACTGGGTATGCCATATCCCTTTTTTACTGATGGATACTGATTCCTTCTCTTCAACAGATCTCGTTCGCGAGCTCTTGACCACTAGAGAGGCTACTAATGGAAGTCGATCACGGTCGTCGTCTTTTAGCTCAATGGAGACCGACGTGGATGATCTCATTCGTAATGTTCAGCTCGCACCAGACGGCACTCCCATTCCGCAACTCACCCCGGTCAATGTTAGTCCTCGACTCTCTCAATCTGACGCGGATTTTCCCTCGAATAGCCAGCAGTCGGCCATTACTATGACCCCCGCCTCTCCGATGCGAAGTAGGAACTGACGCCCTGGTGGGCACATGGTACTTTCTGGTCGTGAAGGAGGACATGGGGTCTTTCATAATTGGTGAGCGGTCTTAGCCAAGCTTTGCGACACTTGATTAACACCAGTGTAGGGCTGACGCCAACGATCTTGTACTGGGCGTTTCCAACCCGATGTATCGTGCATTCGATTACTATACGCAGGCCAAGGCAGCCTACGATGCATGCGTCACTTGCGGATTGGTTGGGACCCTTGTACTGCCATGGAATCCGAGCACCGAATGGTTCGTGCTATTCATTGGTGTCTCGCCTGGTATTCACCAGCGGTAAGCTCCATATTTTACTCGTTACGTTCCTCAACTCAAATATCTCCTGAATAGACCTACCCTAATGCATGCCATCGGTCTGGCTAATTTTGAGAAGCTGACTCGGGACAATATTAAGCTTGCCACGTCCAAAGAGCAGGCAGAAGCTGTTTGGCATGCCTCCCTTGCCTCTAGTTAGATATATTGTCAAATACTGTATCCTTAAATTATAAATCTATGCCGTTCTGAACCCAAAAGTCATGATTCATTAAAGATTGAGCGTGTAATTTGTATCACTCCTTCCGTGACTTTCGTCCCTTGTACCGGATTAAGCGCCCATGGCCTCCCTGTTTTTTGACTGTCTGCGTCCGTACACTAAATATCTCATTTCTCAGCAATGAGAAACTGTATCTTACAGGTCTCCTTATGCGATCAACCAAAAATTTCTCAATTTGAAAAGGTAAGAAACACTTCGTCATAGCCTGGTCGGCTCGCGTTTATCTATAGCGTAGGGCCCCCCCCACATCCCTTACTTATGCTCTCCAGGCTCACCAAAGGGATCGACGTGAAATATAGAAGTGCTCATTCTGATCTTTTTTGTTTTCATGTTATTTTGGAATCTGATGAACAGTGCAAGCCTGGGGGACGCTGGAGTATCTTTTGCTCTGACCTACCCTCAAAGCGCCCAATAGATCAAAGTGCAGCCACGAAGCGCCCATTGCACACTTAGGCGCCAAGCTGCTCCTCACAATTTTCACTGATGCCTCGGGCCAAAGTTCACAAGAGCAAGGAAGATAGAAGGAGGGCGAATTGCGAAAAATCCGCTCGATACTATCAGAAGTGAGTGCATCTTTTTTTCGTTCCACGTCCAACAGACAAACAACGATCCAGAAACCGTGAAGACATCAAGGCCAAAAACCGAGAGCACATCAAAGAAGCACGAGCTCGTCTGAAGCAGGAGATCCAGGCCGAAGAGTAAATTTTGCCTTTGCTTTGCACAGGTTCATTCACTAACTCTACAAATCGCCAAACAGAGTCGCCGCTCGAAGAACGCTGCGTGAGGACAGGTGGAGGAAGAAGAACCTGGCAGAGAAACGCTACTGTAAAACCCATGAACACCTTGGGTGCGTCGAGGCAAAGTTTTGCTCCGTACATCGATGCTAAGACCGCGATACAGGGACTCGCGTTGGCGAATAGGCGACCTACAGAATACTTTCGACGAAGATTTGGGATCTTCAGCGTACCGTTGGCTAGACAACGTCTATCAAGAGTATCAGCACAGAGTGTCCTCGAGATCGACACGTCCATGTCCACTGGATGCAGCTTCAAATATACTCCTTTCCTACATAAGGTCAATGGAGAAAATCTCCGACGAGGTCATCAACGAGCATGGAGTTTGTGACGACTGGCGGCGTGCTCGCCAATTTATCAGGCGAGTACGGCTACTCCTGGACTGTTGTTATGATATGGAGTTGAAGATTCTCGACCCGGAAGAATCTTTGGAGGAATCTTACGCCCAGAGTTTGTTGGCATTCCAGAAGCCAACGAACCGTGCTTGGATCGATGGGAAGGCACCACTTCCAGAGTAGCTCGTAGTAGAAAGTGGCGGCATGTATGTAGCTATGTCGGACGTTTTTCATGGACAAAAATCTGTATTTTTGAATATACGAATGACACAGAATGCGTAAAGGCCAAGTAACTAGTTGAGGTGTGGGGGAGTGGTGGTGATATCGAATGGACTGGGAGTAAGGCACAACAGTTGGGGATCTTGGTAAGGTAAAAGAGGGTGTTGTGAACTGCAACGGTCATAGACAATGTAGGGTAATAGTGGACGTGTGAACGTCTGAGATGGCATCGGGGAGCGTCTTCGTCCATCTTCTGCTCTAGGGTCGCACACGGAGAGTGTATCCTTGGTTGTGGACAGACTATGGGTAGCAAAGCAACTGGTCAGTGACAACTACTGACAATATTGGAGGAAACTCACAATGGGCATCGCATCTCTCACATGGGCTGATCTTCTGGAACATTGTGTATGGGTGCCATTGGGCGTGAAAGGCGAAAGGCTATGTCGTATGCAACCTCGAGTAGTCGTCAGCATTTGTATCAACGGCAGCGTAAGAAGCTCCTGGAGAGCAAAAGGCCCTGAGACATCGGAAGCCACCAAAACAATCAATACTCACCTGCAGCCTAGACCTCGCGTTGATTGGGATACCTTTTCCTTCTATCCTCTCTGATGAGGCCCCATCTTGTCGCTGGATTAAGAATCTAGTCAGCATCGATATCGTCCCAATACAGCTGACATACCGATAATGTGCCGTGAGTGTTAAAGCTGAAAAAGAAGATGTCTGAGTAACAACAACAGGGCTCGTTGATTGAAGGAGGCATACCTGTTGGGCCTGTGATGAACACGGAAGACGACGGAAGAGGTGGAAGAAGAGTGAGTCACAACGTGACCGACGTTGTCACACCTGCCTTTCTTTCCATCAGGTCACCTGTTATGGCTCCCAAGCGCAAACAAAAAGGACGCGTTTACCGCGATCGCATAGAAAACGATGATGATTTTGACATCGACATTATACCAGCCCGTGAGGAACGTGTACTGGTGGATGGGAGGATAGGTGTGGTGGATTATTCGCCAGGGAAGGGTAGGATGGAATGGAACCGGTCGTCTGAGTGGACTGAAGAGCGGTGGAAGGATTTTGCGTTGGATTCTTCAAACGATCTATATGATGCGGTTCTGAATGCCGACATATTTGAAGAAGTTGGAGTTGTGCAGGAAGGGATGGAGTTGTTGCAGGGGAAGAAGAGAAAGCGGAAGAGTATGCGTGCAGTGAGTATCCTCTTGGGACGTTTCAAAGTCTGAAATTGACGACAGACAATCAGAAACAGCCGAATATATACTGGAAAGTGAACTACCGGGACGACTTTCTGGTGGAACTTCTGCGAGCAAAGGGTCGAGGAGATTTTCGCAACCAAGAGGAATGTCCGGATTGTCGTGGTCAGCACTTCCTAGAGGAAGAAAACGAAGAAAATGCCAATCGAGAGCCTCGCTTCCGCTGCATAGATTGCTTTGGTGCAGAGATGGTGTGCAGAGAATGTTGCCGGCGACGACATCGCAGGCTTCCTTTTCATAGAATCGAGGTATGTATTTCTGTCAATGCGGGGGTAACGGGAACTGATATTCTGAACAGGAGTGGAACGGACACTTCTTTGGGCCTTCCTCTCTCCGAAAAGTTGGAGTGTCGATCCAACTGAACCACACAGGATGGAGCTGTGTTTGACCCATCCGAAGCCATTCCAAACTACGTATCTTACACACCAACGGCATCCACAAGGTCGACCTGTGGTTCTGTGGTTGTCAGAAAAAACGCCCGCAGTACCAACAACTTCTTCGTCGAGGGCTATATCCGGCAACGGTGACAGAAGGCCGCATTACCACCTGTGCCACTTTCACCTATTTGGAAAGTCTACAGAAGACGTCGTTCACCACGAAAGGATCCACGCACGACTTTTATCGTGCCCTCGAGAAACTCACCGATGGAACAGGGCTGAAGGTGCCAAAGTCAAGATACCGGCCTTTGCTCATGATTATCAGGCAATGGAGGCATTTGAAGATGGTGCTCTGGAGTGGTGGAGCCCATGATCCGGACGGCGTAGAAGGAATCGAAGGAGATCCCGTAAACCAGAGGCAGAAAGAAGGCCGCCTGATCGTCCGATGTCCGTCATGCCCTTGGCCAGGTATCAACTTGCCTGTAGGTTGGGAGGAGGCTGCTCAAAGGTATGTTTTTCGTCTGGAAAGCAGACATGTTACTGATATAAGGGCGCTGGCTAGTTTTTTATACCAGCTATGCCTGTGTATCGACGCCAATTTTCGTCTCAAGGAACAACTTGTCTCCTCTCACTCAAGAGACCCGTCTCTCAACAATGGTCTCGGTATTTTTGTGAAGCGAAGTGAGTATGAGACGTACGCGCTGCAGAATCCGGAAGGAGACGAGGTAGGCCCCTTCCAAGATCTGTTGTTAGAATAAGTATGGCTGACTACGGCACACAGATAACCACCTGCGTACCGCTAGCAGCATTGGCGAAGCAAAACACCAAATTTTCGAAAGGTCTTCGATATACCGGGGTGGGAGGCGTGTGCTGCGGTAGATCTGATATGTTCGTGAAGCTGGGAAACCTACACAAAGGCGAGCGGTAAGTGTTCGGAAATTGAAGAGGGGCATCTCTGGACTGACACTGCTATCCAGGTACCGCAACATGGATTACATCCTGGGTGTTGCCATGCGAGATTTCATGACTCTTCTGGCAGCGTTGCTCGTGTACGATATAGCGTGCCAGTGGTTCATCCATCTGTATGAACGAGTGGCAAACTGGCCGAAGGAGATTGACTTTCCCTCTTCAAAATCTATGAAGGTCCGGCCAGCAATTGGCAAGCTTCACGAGCCAGGACATAAACAAGGAGGCGACCACCAACAGTACAATCTCAACCTAATCGAGGGGAGCGGCCACACCGACGGCGAGAGCATGGAGCGTCTGTGGGGAGAACATAACAACCTCGGGAATGCGACCAAGACCATGGGCCCTGGCTCTCGGGAGGACTATATCGATTCCCATGTAGGATCATGGAATAATGATAAGTATATCTCAATGGGTACGTTTGGTCGTTATCGATATCAATGTAATGTTTGGCTGACAGACCTTCGGTGACCAGGCCAGACTCTTGCGCGCAGACGTAAGGACGCTATCAAGGACCGTAACCTACAAACCACGGCTCATGAACAGCTGACGGCCAATCTACCCAAAGAACTCGTGGCGAAATGGGAAGCTATGTGCGTCGAGTGGGAGGCGGCTCCTCACCCCAAAAAGGATGTCGCAAATCCTTACCACATAGAAGAAGAATGTGAGTCTTATGTTTAACATTCTGTCACTTTTGACGGTAACTGAGAAGATTGTTGTGACAGTCATTAGCGAGCAGCAAGCCCTTGATGAGCTGTCCCTGGAGGAGGAAAATCGGTTGAAAATGGGAGGCAGCCAGTACCATTCGGTGTCGGCTGCAAGCTTCATCGTTATGGGGCTGGAGATTCGTGATACACAGTGCATCACTTATTTGGTGTCAATTTTCTTGGTACTCATTTGATTTTGCAGAACGAAGCTTGTCCAGCGGCTCGAAGTTCAAAAGCGTGAGGGGACTGTTAAACAATCTCGCAAGTTGACAGATGAACGAAATGCGTTAAGACGCCGTCTCCGAGCCTTCCAGGAGATCCAGCCTATCTACATGCCTGGCTTATCGCAACACCTGACAGATGCCAAACCCACCGAGTACGACAGTGAGGAACACCCCGAGCACACCAAACTGTGGTTACCTTCACAGCTACCAGGCGATCGAGTGGACGTGATTTGCTCACCGGGTTTGCGCAACGCTGAGGCCAAGCTGCAGCATGCCAGATGCCACGACTCGCTTCACAGTATTCGCCACACACTTCGTGTCAAGACCCGAATGATGCTCTTCAAGAATACCAACGTACGAGGGCAGCGTCAGTCTGGCAAGTCTCGTGAAGTCATCAATCGCGTGGTTCGACGAGCCAAATGGTACGCATGGAGGGATCGAGAGGCTCGACAGGCGTATCATGTATTGGCAGGCCCAGGGAAGTGGGAGAGATCATTGAAGCCATTGAGGAATGAGGATATCCGGAGCTACCGTGATCCGGCTATGGTGAAAGCAAGGAATGGCAGGAAAGGGACGACCGAAGAGGATGCCCAGGAGCGAGAACAGCTGGAGAGGTTTCAGGAGGTGTGTTCCCGTGAGGATGAAGAGCGTGATGACCACGACGATGAGCAGAACGACAACGACATCGATCTCATTCATCCAGACCGGCAGGACCTAGAACATCGCAGTGTGTTCGGTACTGGCGAGACACGCAAAGAGCTGTCCTGGATTTGGCTATCAGGTGGAAAAATCGATCTCGAGGATGGTGCAGACGAAAATAACAACGAGATTCTGCGGACCGAATGGTGCAAAAGCCGCGCAAGAGCAAGACGAGCGAAGGAGGAGGTGCTGCTGGTGAATGAGGAGATGCGGCGAACATTGGAGTATTTGGACTGGAGAGCACGGGAATGGGAGGCTTGTGCTGATGTGGAGATGGGACGAGGAAGTGCAGAGGTAGAGGGATCGCGTGCGTTTGCATTGGCCCAAGCCAAGTTACAGAGAGCGTTGAAAGGGGCGTTTGAGATGGAATGGAAAAAACCGCTGGAGGCTGTTGAGAGATCTGAACAGAAGGAGGTTGGTGAAATGGTGGGAGATGATGTGGATGCAGGGGATAGGTTACCCGGGAGTGTATTGGATGACGAGAGTGAAGAGGAAGAGCAGGATGAAGGGGATGGCGTTTTCGACGATTTCAATGTGGGGACTGATGGCGATGGGACTGACGGTGATGATAGTGAGGCTGGGCAATGGGATCCAGAGGTGGATGGATTTTAATGGTACTATTATGGATATTATGGATTGTTGGTATGCACGTAGACCTATACTATGGGTACCCTGTTGTTGTAATATCTCTAGACAACCCTGTGACTTTTGTACACTACAGATTAATGGCCTAGTGGCTTTAGCAGGTGCCGGGGCTTGCCCTGAGGTTACCAGTTCAATCCTCCTGCCACTGGCTTTTTGCCTATTCCCCAGCTTCAATAGACCTAGTTTATGTGTACTAATTGCCATATTTGGAACAGGTAATTAACTTCCAGGGAGTGTTGGATAGGATTGGTAACTACCTAGCTCAGAGTGTTTCTGGAGACTCTAAGGCTGCAGGCTGGAACCTTACGAGGACATGCTACTGTACATGGTAGACTTCCTAGTAGGTCATATGGCTACACTATACTTGCGCTATGGGACATATGAGATGGGATAGTGAACGAGGACCAGCTACCACAGCATAGAAGGACCCTAGGGGACAAATCAGAGCTATATACCAAATACGGTAGAAGCTGGAGGTGCGAGTCACCTTCGAGAGCAGAGTTACCAGGATTAGAAATGTCCGAGTAACCGGGTCATCGATACAAGGGCCATATGGGAGCTTAACAGCTTTCCATATCAATCAGAATATCCCTCGAGCTTCGAGTTGGGACTCCTACTGCTAGTACAGACACTAGCGAGGGACATATAGTCCTATGACAAGGAAACAGATAGGATTCTGTTCCAGGACTGTCCTAGGACATAGAAAATATAATATAGAACTACAAGGGCGCAGAGCCTACCTTCCTTGGATACGAATCTGAAGCATTTCGGTCGAGATCGGACTCCTAGCAAGTTCCGAGTGGAATAACTATGTCCTAGCACCGATATCTGAAACGTACCATGTGGAACAGTGCCTCCGCGGTAGCCCTAGTGCACCAATAGCAAAGTTCTTGTCTTCTATTGTTGACCATAGAGGCGACGTATGCTCAGAAAATAACTTAGAAAATAAAACCTTGAAAAGCCCTTCTCTATATTAGACTAGAGTCGTGAAATTAGAACTTTGAGATACCCCTAGGACAGAGCTAGTTCATCTAGTCTCTTTGGATAGGATTGATTGTTTCAGGACTAGTGTGGAGCCCCACTAGCTTATAGGTGGCCTGGTTGTTGTGCTAGTTCAACTAGTGTAACCAGTGCCTTTCATAGGAACATATAGGAATAGTTATAGATAGGTTTATAGGTTGGCTCACGTTGTCTTGATCATATCGAGGCTATATTATCATATTACATTGTTTCATTCATTGCTCGTACACTTCAGCCAACATGTTTTCGGTTGGACAGTACCCTAGCACAATCTTTTCCTTCTCGACTGTATATCGAATGAAATGGAATCGTATGTCGATGTGTTTCGTTCTTGCATGGAAGCGGTCTCCTAGAGATAAGGAAATCGCTCCTTGGTTGTCTGTTTTTAACAGCAGCGGTTCCTCCTTTCCTCCAAAAATTTCAGACATAAAAGACCGAATCCATAGAGCCTCCTTTGCTGTGTGCGTGAGCGCGACATATTCTGCTTCTGTTGTAGAGAGAGCTACTAGAGGTTGCCTTTTCGACGACCATGATAGAGCCCCACCGTTGAGCATGAATACGTATCCTGAGATAGCTCTCCGTCCCTCTGTAGTCATTCCATCCGCATCCGAATACCCTACTACCCTTTGATGGTCTTCCGTCTTTTCGTTTGTTTGCCCGTATGATAGCCAGTAATGCATGGTCCCCTTTAAATAACTGTAGATCTTCAGCAACGCATTCCAGTCCTCCCTTGTTGGTTGTTGTAGGTTGGTAGAAGACTGTGAGAGCGCATATGTGATGTCTGGCCTGGTTGCTATGGATATATATTGTAATGCCCCGACTAACTCTCGAAATGGCATTGGGAAGGGAGCATTCGTGGTACTGATCCCAGTGTTGGAGGATGGGTTCCAATGTTTTCCAACATTCTTTGCATTCCGTTCCCCATGGATGGTTGCATCTGTTAACATGCCAGTCTTTGTCTCCATTGAGGAGGGCTGCTTGGGCTGTTCTGTGGTCGAATGAAGGGTTTCGTCGTTTGGCTGCTTTGATGAGCCAGGTAATGGGGGAATAGATAAAGGGGCTGCGGGAGTTGAGATCTTCGAGTTGTTGTGTGGACATGATTTTGCTTTGAAGGGGGCAGAAGTGGGTTTAATATTGCTTAGACCGAATCATTCCAATACTGCTTTTATATATGATGTCTGGCATAGCCGAATTTTTCCATGTTCCTGTTGGATTTCAATGCCTAGTAACCAATTGGTTTGTCCTTCATTGGTGACTTCCATTTTGGATTTAATTTTGCTCTTGGCTTTCATCATTTTCTTGTCATCTTCTGCCACAATGGTCATGTTGTCAACGTGGATGAATATGATGGTGAAGGGATTTTTTCGATAGAACACTGCATGGTCATGTTCAGATCGGGTGTAATCTAGCTCCTTCATCCATTGGACAAATTTTTCGTTCCATCGTTTTCCTGCTTGGTGAAGTCCGTACAGTGCTACTTTTAGCTCCATTGCTTCTCCTGGTTTGGCTCCTATGTCTAGTCCTGGAGGAAGTTTCATGAATACTCTTTCTTCAGGTTTCAGTCTTCTGTAAAGGTATGCAGATTTTACGTCCATTTGATGGATGGTCATATTGTGATGTGCCGCCACTGATAGGATGGTTCTGATGGAAGTGAATTTTGCCACTGATGCAAATGTGTCGTCCAATGAATAATCTATCCCTGGTATTTGACAAAACCCTTTTACCACAAGTCTGGCTCTGTATCTGTCTACATTTCCTTCTTTGTTTCGTTTGGACCTGTATACCCATTTGTTTGGAAGAACGTTCATTCCAGGAGGGGGAGTTGATAGGGAGTATGAGTCTCGATTCTTTAGTCGGGTAATTTCATCTTTCATCGCTTCCAGCCATTTTTCTTTGTTTGGTCCTTCTAGTGCTTGTTGGTGTGTAAATGGATCCGATTTTTCCATCTCGCTAGTGACTTTGGCTATGCTGGCGGTGTCGTCCGTTCTTAGCGAACTAATGAAGACTCCTGCAGCACGTAACGTTAGTGGGCAGGTAACCTCCTGGTGACTGGATAATAGGATTCGAGAGTACCAAACTCGAAAACGTTGGCCGACGGTACTTTTGTAACTGAGAAAACTGATGATGAACTAAGCTTCGCTACACTAGT
Organism: Paramarasmius palmivorus; assembly: GCA_037176845.1. NCBI lineage: Eukaryota > Fungi > Basidiomycota > Agaricomycetes > Agaricales > Marasmiaceae > Paramarasmius > Paramarasmius palmivorus. The sequence goes on along the minus strand of JAYKXP010000193.1, from coordinate 28,560 downwards.
GTTTCACTCTGGAAACTACTAACTAATGTATACAAAACCAAACTTCTGATACTTGACTGAAACTGGACTTGGTTATACCAGTGTTTCACTCTGGAAACTACTAACTGATATATGCAGAACCAAGCTAAATAAACGAACAGCAGACTAGACTTGACAGTGACTAGTCTAAAACTTGGGGTGAGGAATGATAGCTGTATGAAGCTAAAATGTATTTTTCCTGGGGTGTACCTACGATTACAGCTCCTTATATACTTTTTCAGTGTGCTAAAAATAGAACTATGGATCAGTCAGCGAACTATCTAACTGAGTCAGAAACTATAAATCGAGGGTGCAAACATGAGTTTTGGGGTACAAAGTGTTATAAATCAAGGGTCCATTCATGATTCTAGGGTTCTTTTGCTTATGAATCAGGTATTTCTTTGTGCGACTCATGCACTTGAGTAATTCTGGATCAATCTGAATCAATCTGAGTCAGTCTGAGTCAATTTGAGTCATTCTGAGTCATTCAAAAGCTGTGGCAGCTATGAGGCTGTGTTGATCCCTAAAATAGAATAAGCATAGAATATCATAGAAAGGTAAGCATAGGGCATAAGGCATAGAAAATAGAAAGGTTGGGCATAGAGTACTTGTATCATAATATCAAGAAAAAGCGCAAAACTTTGGGTCACTATGTAAATACCATTTTGTGGTATTACATCCACGGGGAACTCAGAGATTGCAACTGTCCTCAGTTGCTATGCTTCACTGAGTACTAATCATCATCTTCAGAGTCAAATATTTCATCATATGTGGGGTTAAGTTCATCTTGTTCTGTATGATCGAATGAATCATCCGAGGTCGGTAATCCTGATGCTAGCTGTTGGACTCTTGAATCTTTTCGGGATATGTAGGGTAGCAGTCGGGTTGGTGATATTCCTTGCCTTGAAATTGCTCCATTTAGTTCTCGAATAACATATGAACCTCCCTTGGTTCTACGGACTATAGCATATGGACCTAACCATCTTGGTTTAGACTTTCTGCCTAATTCATTGGCTACTGCAGAATTCCGAACTAATACTAGATCATCTTTCTTATATTCTCTAGTGTAGAGACGTGTTCGATACTTGTGTTCAAACTCTGCTTTTGATCTGAAACGATTGATACGAAGAGTTTCGGCTGCTTTAGATAAATCATCTGGTCTGAGTTCTATCTGTTGTAGTCTGAGAGATAGAAATTCTTCTTCAGTCATATCAGAAGACCATCCTTCTACTAGGAATGATGCTTCAGTAAGATCAAATGATAATGTTGGATGTGTGCCATAGACTAAGTAGTGGGGTGAAAAACCAGTTTGTTTTCGAACTGTGATTCTGTCTGCAAATATTGCTGCTGGTAGTAATTCTGGCCATCTTGATAAGTTTCCATCACATGCACGGATTATTGATTCTCTGATGATAAAATGTCCTCGCTCTACAACTCCATTGGCTCTTGAGTTATAGGCACTTATTCGTACTTGAGCTATTCCAAGTCGTTTCATTAGAATCTCAAATGCTCCTTTGACTTCTGGACCATTGTCTGTGGTAACATGAATGATGATTCCATATCTACAATATAGCTGTTCCCAAAAGAACTTGGCTAGTGCTTTGGCTGTGCTTTTAGTAAGGGCTCGGGCTTCACAAAATCCAGTTAGGTCATCTCGTGCAGCTACAATATATCTGAAACCTCTGGCTTTTGGCATGTACATTATGTCAATGTAAACTCTGGAGAATATAGCTTGGGGTGTTGATGGTTGCAGTGGAATCTGATGTGATCGGTGAGAATGTATCTGACATTGGTGGCAGGATTGTACATGATATCTGATATGTTTTCGCATGTGTGGCCAAAAGAATCGTAAGTTGATAGTGTGAAAGACTGCATCATTTCCTCGATGTCCTAGTTTTTCATGTGCTTCATGCATAATCTGATGTCGTTTCTCAGAGCTGAATATAACAAGCTGAGGTATCTTGCGTCCATTTCGCTTGTACATTTTCCCATCTTTGATAAAGTACCACTTAGCATTCTGAAGAAATCTGTACTTTGCTTGACGGCGGCGCTTGGAATTCTCTTTTGGGTTATCGGTAGTATCTGGAAATTCAGGGAAATCCATTGTTGAAAGAAACTTGTATATATCATGGAGTCGTTTATCTGCAGGTGAATCATTGATTGAGGACTGAATGTTCTGTTCTTCTTCATCTTCACTTTCTGATTCCTCTGTGTCCTCTGTGTTGACTGGGATAACATATGATTGAATTGAGTCTGATGAATGGTGATAGTGTTCTGTGTAGATGTTTCGGATGTTAGTGCGCTCTGTAGGAGTAAGGCAGTGTATGAATAATCCAAGGTCATCAAGCCATGAATCGTCATATTCTTCTTCAATATCTTCATCTTCAGCAGGTTCTCTTCGGGATAGTGCATCTGCACCTACATGTTTTTCAGCTGGAACATGAATCAAAGTGAAGTTGAACAATAGTATTCCTTGTATCCATCGGTTGATTGCGGCATTGGGTTGCATATCTGGTTCATTGAGCATTCCTGAAATGTACTTGGCATCTACCTCAATATAGAGGTTACGTATTCCTATAAGATAAAGTCGCCATTGCCTTAAGGCTCTGAATAAACCGTATAATTCTAACTTGGGCTGAGAGTATCTTGATTCACGTTCATTGAAGGGAATTGAACCATATCGGGCTGGTCTTCGGTGTCCTTGTTCATCTAACTGTGAGAGAATGAATCCGCATCCATAAATACTTGAGTCTACAGCTAAGTAGACTGGGAGATCTGAGTCGTAATCAATGGGTCTTAATGCTGGTGCTGACGAGATCAACTCTTTTAACTTGTCAAAACTCTGTTGTCTTAGTTCTGTCCAAATGAACTCTGCGTTCTTGTGATAGAGTTCACTCAGTGGTTTCACTAGCTGTGAGAAATTCCTAATCCATATTTGTACAGTTCCACATAGTCCAAGAAAACGTCTGACTGATTCTGGGTCTTTGAGAACTGGCCATTTTAATATCTTGTCAACTCGGTCTGGGTCTGGAAGTCTTCCATCAGGTGTACACCAGTTTCCTACGATAAGGACTTTCTGTCTTGCTATTTGTAACTTGTGGCTGGCAAATGTGCCTCCTGCATGTGCAACTCTGTGCATAATTCTGTGTACATCAACTGCGTGTTCCCATATGAATCTTCGTATTCCTGGGTTTTCATTGAGGACTTCTGGATTTCCATTCTGATCTGGGTACATTGTTGGTGGGCCTTTGATTGGTAAATCGTCTATGAATATGTTTGCAGTTCGGGGAATCTCATCTTGTAGTATGAATACCATGCATTGCTGAAACTCAGTTGGAGGATTTGTATATCCCATAGGCAAAGATGTGAGACGTAACAGTCCTAAGGGTGTCATGAAGGCGGTAAGATCTCGTGATTCTGGGTGGACTTTTCTTGCATCAAAACCCCAAAAGAGGTCAAATACAGTATAGACTGAACATGCAGAATAAGGTTGGACAAACTCGTCTAGTATCGGTGGTACTCCTGCATCACAGATAGTAACTTTATTTAGTGGCTGAAGGTCATGGACAATTCTTAAACTTCCATTCTTCTTGAGTACACAGAACCATCGTGAACGATAGGATGACTGAGAGCGTTCATAGACATTATGATTCATCTTGATCTTTAGTAAGTCAATGACTTTGGATAGAATGCCGGGTGGAATAGGAATGTTCTTATACTGCCATGGTGCATGATCGATAACTGGGTAAATGTATGGTGAAAAGTATTGCTCGCTAAGTGTTCCTCGGTCAGTTTCTTCGAAGGCAAGTGCTTTCTCATTCATAACCATAATATGTAGGAACAACTTTTCTTCCTCTGGCCATAGAAAGCCATCTGGATTGATGTTTAATTTTTCTTTTCTTTCGTTGGTGATTCGGGATGTTGGTGTAAACTCTGGAGGATTTGGTGTGAGAGGTGAAAGTGATTTCAGAGGGTCTTCTGGGAATTGACGAATGGTGCGAGCCCATTCTGGATATGGTGCAGCTAATGGTCGAACTCGCTTTGCTACTCGTTTATATGCTCCTAGAACTAGGGATTCATTTTTATCTAACTGTGGTGCAAGGATAATATCATCGGGTTCAATGTCGGAAAAGGAATATATTCCTGTGTCAAGTGATATGTGCTGAAAGTACAATTCATCTGCACTTAGAATTGAATTGGGCTGAGTTTCGGTTGCAAGAATCATGCTGATAATGTGTTAAAGCTGAGTATTGCTGTTTTAACTGGTTAGGTGAGTAAGTTTTACGTCATTACAAGGACGAATTCTGCTGTTATATCTTTTCGTAGGTCTGAAGTCCAATGGAAACATATGTAAAGTCCTTGTCAACTGTAAATCTTATCTTAACTTGGATCAGACTATTGGTTGAACCGATAAATATAGTGTTACATTTTGAGTAGAGTCACTATTCTAGTACTAGAATAGTACCTACTAAGGACGGAAAAAATTTTGATGACAGAAATTGAAACACATATCATACAAAGTTAACAGTCAAAGTGTCATCGTGTCGAAGAAGAATTTATATCGTACAAAAGGGAAGGCAAATAAGCATCATGTCAAAAGTGAAAAGCTATCATACAAAAGGAGTTGGTTAGGTTGCATCGTGTCAAAAGTAAAAGGGTAGAAGTACAAAAGCAGACCTGATGTTGAGCGTGCAGTAAACCATAACATATAACCAAACCAGTAAATATCTCGTAGTTGAATGGCCTTGCCCAATACTGTCTTTAGAGTACTCGGTCAAGGTGATAAGCATCTTCATGTTTCCACGCATCGGCAGTTGGGTGGAAAGCAGCTCGAAGGGTACGGATATCGTAATGAAGAGGGACCATTGTGTGTTCAATCACAGATCTTAGCTGACCTGTAACTGATCTAAAAGAACGATCTTTGTCGGCGTAGGGGAGGGAGTCGATGATGTCGAGGAAATAGGTTGCAGGGAGAAGGAAACAGTACTCGAAAGGCTGGATATAGGGATTATGAGGGACTGGACCACAGAAATCATTGCCATAAGGTGTTTCAAGCATAAAGGCGTCAATTCGTTTGGCATGAAGGCGGTGTGCAATTCGCTCTCTGGTTTCGCGGTTGAATTCAGTGACTAGGTTGGATGAACCAAAGCCAAGGGTAGTAAGGTACTTGGCTAGAACGTCGCATATGGTAGTGATTGATTTAACGATTTTCATCATCTCCCGTGTGATTGGAGAGGATAACGAGTGGCGAGAATACTTGGATGGTACGGCTCCAAGGTCTTCGAGAGGAACATAGTCGATCTGGGTACGAGGGAAATTGGAGTGTTGGATCATGTCTCGGCTCATTGCAGCTTGGACCAATTGAATAAGATGAGCGATAGCAGTGGAAGAAGGTTCGTCGGTCGAAAGGGCTATCTGTTGCAAATCTCTAATGACTTCTGCTCTTTCTCCTGCATTGGGAGCATGCTCGATAGTACCTGATGTACCGGGAGGAATAACGGGTGGAAGAGTGTGATAGTTCTCCATGGTCTCCTTGTTAAAGCGATAGGCAAGAGCGATGAGGGAAGAAAAGGAAAGGTTAATTCCCTTTAGCTTGGCGTATTCAACGATTGTCTTTTCACATGAGAATGGGGCCGTATACGACTGTTTTGTAAGCGTTTCATAGGCTCGAGTATAGAGTGAGAGTGGTGATTGATTGGATGGATGAATGAAGATCTCCTGTTGTGACCTGACCATCACAGACAGAAGGGTGGTGTGATAGTTAAGTGAGAGATACGTATCGTTTTCGGGAAGAGGAACGGAATAGAGACCGTGTACATTGGCGTTAATTGGATTGAATTTGTTAATAAGATCTTCGATGACTGGCCTAACCGAATGAGGAATGTCGAGAACTAAATGGAGCAATTTCAAGGCAAGGAATATCACCAACCCGACTGCTACCCTACATATCCCGAAAAGATTCAAGAGTCCAACAGCTAGCATCAGGATTACCGACCTCGGATGATTCATTCGATCATACAGAACAAGATGAACTTAACCCCACATATGATGAAATATTTGACTCTGAAGATGATGATTAGTACTCAGTGAAGCATAGCAACTGAGGACAGTTGCAATCTCTGAGTTCCCCGTGGATGTAATACCACAAAATGGTATTTACATAGTGACCCAAAGTTTTGCGCTTTTTCTTGATATTATGATACAAGTACTCTATGCCCAACCTTTCTATTTTCTATGCCTTATGCCCTATGCTTACCTTTCTATGATATTCTATGCTTATTCTATTTTAGGGATCAACACAGCCTCATAGCTGCCACAGCTTTTGAATGACTCAGAATGACTCAAATTGACTCAGACTGACTCAGATTGATTCAGATTGATCCAGAATTACTCAAGTGCATGAGTCGCACAAAGAAATACCTGATTCATAAGCAAAAGAACCCTAGAATCATGAATGGACCCTTGATTTATAACACTTTGTACCCCAAAACTCATGTTTGCACCCTCGATTTATAGTTTCTGACTCAGTTAGATAGTTCGCTGACTGATCCATAGTTCTATTTTTAGCACACTGAAAAAGTATATAAGGAGCTGTAATCGTAGGTACACCCCAGGAAAAATACATTTTAGCTTCATACAGCTATCATTCCTCACCCCAAGTTTTAGACTAGTCACTGTCAAGTCTAGTCCGCTGTTCGTTTATTTAGCTTGGTTCTGCATATATCAGTTAGTAGTTTCCAGAGTGAAACACTGGTATAACCAAGTCCAGTTTCAGTCAAGTATCAGAAGTTTGGTTTTGTATACATTAGTTAGTAGTTTCCAGAGTGAAACACTAGTGTAGCGAAGCTTAGTTCATCATCAGTTTTCTCAGTTACAAAAGTACCGTCGGCCAACGTTTTCGAGTTTGGTACTCTCGAATCCTATTATCCAGTCACCAGGAGGTTACCTGCCCACTAACGTTACGTGCTGCAGGAGTCTTCATTAGTTCGCTAAGAACGGACGACATCAGCTACATCTCTCGAGTTGATGTATAGAGTGTCTGATCTTGATGAGTATGCTTCTAATTTATGTTTGGCAATGTTTGGTGCAGATGGAATGAACACAGACATAACGGTAACATTGTTAGGTGTATTCTGTCTTTCAGGTGGTGGTGTAACATATCCTGGAGGGCGATTCTGAGGTCCCCAAAGACTTTCGTCATTGGAAATACACATCATATCAGTTTGAATGACTAAATCAACAGGTAATGATGAATAATCTGATCCGCTAGGTGCTTCTTGTCCTGTATCATCTGGGGTTTGACTGCGTATAGTTAGACTTGTTTGTGGTGTGTCATATAAAGTAGCTGTTGATGAAGCTATGGCAGGTGAGTATGCTGGAAGGGTTTCACTAGTCATATAATCTGGTAGGATTGGTGGTTCAGATGGATAGCTATCAGTAGGCCATAACGGTCTTTGGAAAACTTGTCGTAAACAGTGACTGCATGGGTTTAAAGTTGAATGAAAGCTTTCAGTACTCTCATTCAGTAAGTACATAAGCTGTTGCTCAGCGTTCTCATGACTTGAAATGTGAATTGATTCAGAATTTGACTGATTCTCTTCAATATCATACTGTCTCATAGGGTTTGTGTGACATCGAATGAAGTTGGGAGTGATACGACTAACTGCATTTCTGACTGAATGCATAATTGGCAAGCAGACTTGTGGAACAGAGTCAGTGTCATCAGGATAAATGACTACCAATTGAACTGATAACTCGTTATTGCTTGTATTGACTGTCGAAGTAGCTGTTTCTGTTGGTGGTTGATAGGAATCTTGATCTTGAGCTTGTTGAATGTTTGCTGAAGTGTCTTCTGCTTGAGGTTCTTCAATTATTTGAGTGGTTTCAGTAGATGTGTCAAGTGCTTCGATGAATGTAGACATGCTAGTAATCCAATCTGCTGGGACTTCTTCTGGTTCAACTAATATCTCATATCGTGGAATAAGGTTGCCTTGACCATCTCGACGCTTAAAGACTAGATATGTACCATCATCTCTTTCATCAATTGTAACATAGTTACCACGCTGCCAGGGTCTACCTAGTAATAAATCAAATGGAACATGTGTACCAACATAAAGCTGAGCATAGGTACGTACATTGCCACAGTCAATAGGGACACTATCAACTAAGCCATGAAGCATTCCTTTTCCTCCATTTGCATCAAACACACCCATAGACTTGGTGATATCCATTGCTTGACCATTCATCTGTGATCGCCAGACTTCATATCGTACAATGTTTAACATAGAACCAGTATCAATGATTGCTTCAATAGGCTTTCCATCAACTGTAATCTTCAGTCTGATCAGAACATGTCTATCAAGTAGGAATGATGTTGCTTCAATATCGGTTACTTCTGCATTCAGATTCAGCATGTCACTAATACCATTTGACTTTGTGGATTGATTCTTATACTTAAGACTGTCTCCTAGCATATGGGCAATGTCTGGAGCTAAACCAAGAAGTTCTCCAAGTGACAGTGTGAATCCCTTAGAATCAAGGATTCTCTCATAGACTTGTTGCTTGTCAACACTAATTGATAGGTCAGATTGGCGAGTACGAGTGAACAACTTCTTTGGCCGCTGTGACTGATCTTCTTTCTGCTTTGCTTTTCCCTTGCTAGAGGATCCAGCTTGAGGTTGAGATTCATCAGTGTCTTCCATAATACTATCATCTGAACTTGAATTGTAGCGTTGTGTCTGTGGTTCAACTGGTTTTGGTGGAGGCGGAATCTCTGTAACCTTTGGCTCACTAGACTTGGCCTTAGGTTTCTTTTGCTGAGGTGGAATTACTGGTTGGTCTGCAGGTGGAATATCTGGTGCAGAGCCTTTTGAACGTGTACCATGTGTTCTGTCATTTGTGTCATATGGGTTTGCTCGATTTTTGCCTTGATTGATCTTGTCACGTTCAGCTGCTAGAACTGATGGACGGGTAGACGTAATGTGTGCATAGAGTTCCCTATCTTCTTCAGCTGAAATAGCTTGGATCAGATTGGAGCTTGCTGGTGGAACAGATGTGGTAGCGGTTGGCTGTTGTGGCTTTGTATTGGATGAAGCTTGTGGACTTGGTTGCATGATTCTCTCAAAGGCTTGTAGAATGGTTTCATTTGGCTGTCGTCTGATAGATGCTCCATTTGGAAAGGTGTAACGTCCTGTAGCATCTTTCTTGATTCTTCCTTCGTTATGCATCTGGGCTAATACTGGGCATTTCGGTAAAATATGGTCTCGACTTCCGCAACCGAAGCAATGAGGGGTTTCATTCCCTGACGTGTTTTCCATAGCATTGGGTGGTGCAACATATTGGTTGTTACGAAAGTTGTTTCTGGGTAATGGTGGAGGTTTTGACTTAAAAGCTGGTGGTGCAACAATAGACTTTACTTCAGGATCAAGTTTGATTGCTTGATAATAGGTCGTTGCATATTCAGGATCATCTAAATCCATAGCACTAAGCCTTTTAACTAGGTCTTCAACATCAGAATCATCAGTAGAAGCTTTCTTCTTCTCCTGAGAGTCAAATTTCCTAGCCTTTGACTCATGTTTTCTTTTCTTCTTGCGTTCACGCTCTTTATCAGATTGCTTCTTCTTAGACTTCATCTTTTTCTTCTTTGATCGCTTAGTATCAGTGTCAGAATCAGAGTCATCAGAGTCAGAGTCTAATTCAGAATCAGAACTGTCAGAGTCAGAGTCTTCAGAGTCAGTATCACTTTCGTCTGTATCGGCATCTGAGTTGTCCAAATCACTATCATCATTATCAAGGAACTTGGTAAACTCATTTGAAAGATCTTTGAAGTATTGAACAGCTGTTTCTTGTACAACTTTCATATCCCAAGGAATAGCCATATCATGCTTAGAATCCATTTCTCGAAGGCGGCGATTAAGTTTCTTACGAAGGGATTTATGAATTCCGTGGAAGAAGTATTCTGATTGCTGCTGCTCTGTCATGAGTTTAGCATCTAGAACAGGGCCTGCAATACGAACAAAACCCCTTGTATACTTGAGGAATGAACTGATATCTTTGATCTTATGCTTTGCTTTATCGGTAAACTTGCGAAGGTGGCGTAACTTGTACTTGCGGTCCTTACGAGTTGCATCGTACATCTCAAATAAGGTTTTGATTAATGCTGTCCAGTCATGTTTCCTGAAGGCTTCACATCCTTCAACAAACTCTCTAACCTTACGGGAAGAGTAAGACAACACTGCTTGACATCGGTCTTCAGAATCATATACATTGTACTTGGTGAATAGACGTAGAAGGTGTGTAACAAAGTATCGGACTTTGTACGATTGACCTTTAAACTTTTCGGGGGCCTCTCTGTGTCCCAAAGGTGGAAGTGACAGAAAGGATGGAGTCACGCTAATATCGCCTGAACTCATTTTCGGTGGATGCTGTTCCAAAGGAATTGATTTCCTAAAGTCAGTAGTAGGTTGAGGAGCTGACAATGGGAAACCAAGTGAAGGTCCTTCGGATTTTGTTGGAGAAGTTGGGGTAGATTGATTGATAGACTCGGAAGTAGGCTTTCGGGTTTCAGTAAACAGAGGATCAGGCTGAGCTGGAGATTGCTTCTGTGTGTTTGGAGATTCTTGTGCTTTTGCTTCTTCAGTAGAAGGCTGTGATGTGTTGGTTTCAAAGGTAGATGATGAATCTGGTTTAACTCCCTTTGTTGGAGTTGCTGAACCAGAATTTGATGTAGACGTGGACATAAACTTGCTAAAAGATAATGGACTTGAGTTCGTTCCAAGATGGGGTAACTAGCAAAATATACTAAATTTCCCCACGTTGGCCACCACTGATGTCGTCCGTTCTTAGCGAACTAATGAAGACTCCTGCAGCACGTAACGTTAGTGGGCAGGTAACCTCCTGGTGACTGGATAATAGGATTCGAGAGTACCAAACTCGAAAACGTTGGCCGACGGTACTTTTGTAACTGAGAAAACTGATGATGAACTAAGCTTCGCTACACTAGTGTTTCACTCTGGAAACTACTAACTAATGTATACAAAACCAAACTTCTGATACTTGACTGAAACTGGACTTGGTTATACCAGTGTTTCACTCTGGAAACTACTAACTGATATATGCAGAACCAAGCTAAATAAACGAACAGCGGACTAGACTTGACAGTGACTAGTCTAAAACTTGGGGTGAGGAATGATAGCTGTATGAAGCTAAAATGTATTTTTCCTGGGGTGTACCTACGATTACAGCTCCTTATATACTTTTTCAGTGTGCTAAAAATAGAACTATGGATCAGTCAGCGAACTATCTAACTGAGTCAGAAACTATAAATCGAGGGTGCAAACATGAGTTTTGGGGTACAAAGTGTTATAAATCAAGGGTCCATTCATGATTCTAGGGTTCTTTTGCTTATGAATCAGGTATTTCTTTGTGCGACTCATGCACTTGAGTAATTCTGGATCAATCTGAATCAATCTGAGTCAGTCTGAGTCAATTTGAGTCATTCTGAGTCATTCAAAAGCTGTGGCAGCTATGAGGCTGTGTTGATCCCTAAAATAGAATAAGCATAGAATATCATAGAAAGGTAAGCATAGGGCATAAGGCATAGAAAATAGAAAGGTTGGGCATAGAGTACTTGTATCATAATATCAAGAAAAAGCGCAAAACTTTGGGTCACTATGTAAATACCATTTTGTGGTATTACAGCGGTTAGGTGTTTTTCGATGATTCAAGTTTCTTTTCCTCCTTCTGCAGTTCCTTGTTGGATTCGTTTGACTTTGTCTGTGGGTTGTCGTCTTCGTTTTCCCACTATTACTTCAGGATCAAGGAACTCCATTTCTTCTTGTGTTGCTTCATTGATGGGAGGACCAGCTTCAGTGACAGATTTTAACAATCCTTCTAATTGTTCTTGCTCCCCTTCGCTGATACTGGTCTTCCTGTCTGAGAAGTATATACTCTGTTCCACTGTTACAGATCTGGTCTTTGGCCAGTAAACCCTGAATCCATTGGATTCTTTGTCTGGTCCTAGCCAATGTCCATCTACTGTCATTGGGCCAAGTTTGTCTGGTTGGTCTTCCCGCTTTACGAAAACATTGCATCCCCATGATCTAATGTATAATCCATTTGGGTGTTGCTTGTATCTCCTCCAATAAGGTGTATCTCCTTGTATAGCTTTATGAGGAACTCTATTCCATAGGAATACTCCGTAATCAACAGCATATCCCCATAGCCATTTTGGTAGTAATGATCCGATTAACATGACTCGAACATAATTGAGCAATGTGAGATGTGCCCGTTCGGCATCTCCATTGTGTTCGGATGTGTCGTGGACTGTCAGTCTACGGATGGTGCCTTTGCTTTCCAAGTAATCTGAAAATTCTTCTGATAAGAATTCTCCTCCTTGGTCGGTGTGAGGCTTATAAAACGCTTGCGAACGAGCGAAATAATATGCCAAGTTGTGCAAGCGGGGTTCGACGTTGTCAAAGGATCCGTACAATCGACACAAGAAATCAACTAGCACACTAGTTGAACGTCTACAAATCACTAGGACACAAGGGAAGTGTACGAGCGATGAATGCAACAATGTAATATGATAATATGGTCTCGATATAATCAAGACAACGCGAGCCAACCTATAAACCTATCTATAACTATTCCTATATGTTCCTATGACGCAAAATAACCTATCGAACCCAACAAGGGTAAAGACCTATTGTTCCTATGAAGGCTATGGTTACACTAGTCGAACTAGCACGACAACCAAAGGCACTGGTTACACTAGTTGAACTAGCACGACAACCAGGCCACCTATAAGCTAGTGGGGCTCCACACTAAGCTTTAACAATCACTGGTGGGGCTCCACACCAAGTGAAAAAGGGATCTAGTGGGGCTCCACACTAGTCCTGAAACAATCAATCCTATCCAAAGAGTCTAGATGAACTAGCTCTGTCCTATGGGTATCTCAAAGTTCTTAATTTCACGACTCTAGTTCAATATAGAGAAGGGCTTTTCAAGGTTTTATTTTCTAAGTTATTTTCTAAGCACACGTCGCCTCTATGGTCAACAATAGAAGACAAGAACTCTGCTATTGGTGCACTAGGGCTACGTATATAGCGGGGTAATTGCTTGGGAGCTTCCTAGGGGAAACCCTGCTGCTTATATACCCGCGAGCGTACATATTTTACATATAAGTGAAAGTGGACACAATAAAGTAATAGTAACTATGCAAGAAACGAGAACGAGGAGAGGATTCTGTCCATATGAAGTAAGTATCTACCAGAAAAGGAAGGTTTGGATATATATTGGTCGGAATTCGACATTATTTTGCAGGACTGCGAGTCATATTACTTTTTGGTTGCTAGGAAGTGGCACGCGGAGGCGCTGTTCCGCATGGTGCGTTTCAGATATCGGTGCTAGGTCATAGTTATTCCGCTCGGAACTTGCTAGGAGTCCGATCTCGACCGAAACGCTTCGGATTCGTATCCGAGGAAGGTAGGCTCTATGCCCTTGTAGTTCTATATTATATTTTCTATGTCCTAGGACAGTCCTGGCACAGAATCCTATCTGTTTCCTTGTTATAGGACTATATGTCCCTCACTAGTGTCTGTACTAGCAGTAGGAATCCCAACTCGAAGCTCGAGGGATATTCCGATCGATATGTGAAAGCTGTTAAGCCCCCATATGGTCCTCGTATCGATGACCTGGTTACTCGGACATTTCTAATCCTGGTAACTCTGCTCTCGAAGGTGACTCGCACCTCCAGCTTCTACCGTATTTGGTATATAGCTCTGATTTGTCCCCTAGGGTCCTTCTACGCTGTGGTAGTTGGTCCGCGTTCACTATCCCATCTCATATGTCCCATAGCGCGAGTGTAGTGTAGCCATATGACCTACTAGGAAGTCTACCATGTACAGTAGCATGTCCTCGTAAGTTTCCAGCCTGGTAATAGAGTATAGATACGGTCTACAGGTTTCGACGCGTATCCTAGCGCAATCATATAGGGCTAACGACGACATCAACGTCTATGTGCGCGCAGCTAGTATTCACTACGCAGTGCATGCCTATCTTATTCTTTGTCATATGCGCACTACTAGGTTCCTAGTAGTGCTACCAAGTCCATATAGTACTTAGTACGATGTACTAGTGCGATTCTGAACACAAAAATTAGTGTCAAAATGACTGTTTTTCAGCGATTTCATTCTGGTACCCTCACATCTCCCCCAAACCAAAAGATCTAGACCGTCCTCGGTCTGTAATAGTTCATATGAACATCTTTCTGGGTATATTTGAGATGCGCGCGGTCAGTTTACTCTGTCCGCGTTATGTCCGATCAGTTGATGCCGGGGTTATCAAACCTCCTCGAGCGTCAATCATCTTCCATATTGATCTTATGATCAAATGGACCTTCGAGCACTTCCCTCGCGCCAAAGCTAGTAATCCCTCGTCTAATTTCGATGTCCTAGGACATTTTCTTCATAGGAGAACAGCCATGTATAGCTATTCCAGGGTCATCAAACTTCTGCCGGTGACTGCCAGTTTCATGACTCAGCTTCCGTGATGTGATCGAATAGAAGCAGGATTCTCGGAATGTGATATATAGCGTTTCACAAAGTTGAACCAAGTCCAAAATCCTTTCTTTCTTTTCCCCCCACCATCATCGTTTCTACGAGTCGCTTCCAGGTGCGTTTTCCCGGTCGTTTCCTTTCGTTTTCTTTCTAATTTTCTTCTTCTAGGATGCCCACACCCATTCGAAATCCTTTCGCGCCACCTCCAGCACCTCAGCCTAAACCTCGCAAGCTCAAGACTAAACGCGAGGAGCCGGAGCCCTTGGAGATGTCTCCTATGGAGATCTACGAGCAGCAGCTCGCGATGTACGAACGAGCAAAAGCCTTGGTTAAGGCATTCCTCGTATATCACGACTCTGTCTTCGGGAAGGAGCCCGAGTTCATCCCCACCGAACATTCGGTGCGCAAACTCTTGGTGGCTCAGAAGGACAACATCGTGCGTTGTAATTCTTCTATTTATTCTGATGGCTAACCATTCTTTTCTTAGCACGAATATCACAAACTCTGCACGGACAAGGATCGCGGATTCCACATCCCCAAGTCCTACATGAGCGTTCTGCTCCAAATTTGCCAGTTAATCAACATGGCCGTTGACGCCAAGGTTATTTCGAGAAAGGAATTTTCCTCCTGGTTGCCGAGTACCGCCGAGACCAACGAACTTGTCAAGACATTCGAGGTGCGCAGCCCTAGTAGATATCTTCTGGGTTTTATTTTCTAATCATTTTTCTTTTCTAGGATTTCGATTTCCACTCTTCCTTGCCACCTCCCGTTCGTCTGAAAGTCAAGACTCCTCCGCCAATCGCTTCTTCCTCGAAAGGACCCAAACGCAAGAAACCAAGTTCTGGTCTCGATATTAGCGACTCCGAGCCTAAACCTCCCAAACGCTCGAAAATCCAGATTCAAGAGGATTCGTTTAGCGAGGACAGCTATGAGAGCGAGCACGCTGGAGTGGAGGAGACGACAAAGTCATATGGCGGGGAATGGTCCTACGATGGTGGGCAGGAGTTAACTCCTGTTGCTCCTACCAAGACCTCCTCGCGCCGCGTGAGTGTTTCTTTTATCATCCCTTGCTTCATATGACTAATTCTCTTCCTAGCGATCGCCTTCTCCTGAGGCCACTGTTACCACTCAGAATAAGCCATCGACCAGCCTTCCCAAAGGCAAGGGCAAAGACAAGGCTAGCGCGCCGAAACCCAAAGGTAAAGACAAGACCGCCGACCGCGAGAAAATCCTCGCACCTGAACTCCGGGGTCCTGTAAGTCCTAGGATTCATTGTTTTATTCATATGCTAATTCTTTTATTTTCAGCGCTCGGCCTCAACTTATCCTCGAGTGGCTGATAAAGTCATCGGGGGTACTAGCGTGAGTTTTAGCACTTATTTCTTCTATTTCGTAATTCATATGAGTGTTTTCTAGGTCTCCTCTTCTGGACAGCGTGAAGTATACCATCCTCCAGCACCTCCTCATCCCAACGAGGACGACGGTTATGTCGCTGATGAGCTTTCTACCGTGGGAGGGCACGTCTATCTTCAAGGCAACGTCCAGCTCTCCTACGACTCGGTCATCTTGGCCACATCAATCGCTCCAGAGCCAAATTTTTACACCCAAGGTTGTGATCGATGCATCCAAAAAGGTCTGGGTTGTTCTCCTCGTGCCGATGGACACGCGGGTTGTACTGGGTGCAAGAGCACTAATCAAAAGTGCTCTTTCACCCAGTCCCTCGAGGAGACTCTTGCTGCTCGCGACGAGCAGTTAGACCTCGGACTCCAAGGTCACAACGGTAACTTTTTCATATGACTTTCTATGACGTTTTCTGATGGTTTTCTGTATCCTAGGACTGGTGCTGCAGCTCGAGGGACTCTTGTCGACCACCTCGTCGTTGCAAGGAGCCCTCGATATGCAGTTCTTGGCCACTCAACACGTCCTGCGCCTCAATCGACAACTCGAGCGTCAACGAATCCTCTTTTTGCGGTCTACTCGCGATCCCCGGGTCATATGTGCACTCCTTCGACTGCTGCACCTGAACGAGGAGGCCCTCACCACCGAGCGACTCATAGTCCTGCTCACTGCTTTGAGGATTCCCCACTCTTCTTTCGACCTTCAGGCAGCCGGGTTCAAGGTTTGTGGCAAGGAGATTCACGTGGTCGACATGTCCACGGATAAGACCCTTGCTAGTAAGTGTCTCATATATTCGTTTTCCTTCTAGGCTCCTAACTTCTTCTCTAGCCTATCAACAGGTGGTCTCTCTTGCTGAGTCTGCTTTTCCCCCTGTCGACTTGGCCAAGTGGTTGGAAGCGCGGGTAGGTCCCGAGTACGTGATCAAGGCAAGTTTGCTTTTCTTCTATGAACTTCATATGATGAACTGACTTGGTCATATAGGACAAAGCCGCACCCGAGGACTCCCCTGGATCGCCAATGGCTCAAGATCCGAAGCTCGAGGGGTCATCCACCTCTCCTTCCAAAGCCGTAAGTTCATCTCTATTTCTTCATATGAGTTTCTAACTTTTCGTTCTCTTTCCTAGTCGGGTTCTACCGTCAAGACCGCCTCTCCTCGCTCTATTTTGGATGTCCCTCTTTCCTCTAGCAACATCAAGGACTCCAAGACTGAGAAGAAGGGTGCAGGCTCGAAAAGCCCTATGGCCGTCGAGAAGGTTGGGGGCAGCTCCTCGGGAGATCGCATCGTGGACAAGTCCCTTCGCGAGAAGTCTGCTAGCCCGGACTCGGAGTAATGGCCTCTTGGCCTTTTTATATTTCCATATCTTCACGGACTGATATTCTGCGCGCGCGCCCCTCAGTGGGCAAAATTTGTATTATGTATCATCTCTAGCTCCCCTAGTACACACATTCAAGTACTAGGGTCGAAGCAATATTCTTGTAGTCGTGTCTTTATGACACAAACCAATAAATAATTACTTCTTGGTAACTCCTAGTGTGACTAAGTGAGCCCGAGTGATCTTAAACATATTCCACTATGGAGACCACTAGTCCAAGGGACTTGATTTTGAGCCCATATGTCTAGATTGGATTCTACTCGAGGACTTATCTAGCTCATATGAGTGCTCATATGATCTCAATTCTCTGCGCTCGTCTCATATATTCATGATTTCGGACTACTATGACCTTTCTGAGTGCACTCGCGTGCGCTAGTAAGGTATCCTTTCAAGTCCTAGTTCTTCATATGCATCTCCTTTGGCTCAGCTCGGGGACGAACTTCAAAAAGTGTGAGAAAGGGTTTGTATGCCTTTGCTGGGAGTCGAACCCAGGTCTTCCACCGAAAAGATAGCCTTCGGCGATGTATTCGTGGTGCTTTAACCCTTAAGCTACAGAGGCTGTAACTGTTGCAATTATATTGCCTAGTTAGCCCTTCTACCCCTGTTCACTCTGCCGTTGTCCTATCTTTCATAGTGTCTTTCTCTAGTTCTTTCATATGGCCCTAGCGTTGTGTAGTTTATGCACTAGTACCTCATATGGATTGTCCTATGTGCTTTTCGACTCTGCTCGGGACTTTTTTATTCTTTTCTGTCCGTTCATATTCCGCTCGGATGGATCTTGATGAGTTCTAGGGTTGAAAATATTCGAAAATATTCGGATTTTTCGGGTTATCACCAATATCACCAAGCATCTCTCCCCCAAACCAAAAGAAATGTCAAGTCCCCTTGACAGTGCCTCGCGGAAAAGTTTCAGCTGCTCTACACCAGGTGGCAATCATCTGCACCATCCGGAAATATCGCTAGCACCTTCATCCGCACCATCGGACCATATCTCTGGCTCAGTAAAATTTTTCTTGCCTAGCGCATGAACCTTGCTCCCTAGGACCCTATAAAAGTGTCCTCGGAAAACCCAAGACTCATCACCAATCTCATCCTGTCTTTTCTGTTTCGCACTAGTCGTCCTAGTTCACTCATTCTGCCCATATGTCTGCCAAAAATGTATCGTCCCCTGCCCCTGGTGCTTGGAAAGATCGCTCGGAGTGGTTAACCAAAGCTCGCGAGCATATTCAAGAGGGCGAGGCTATCGTCAAGATGGCCAACATCAAAATGCGCGACGCTAGCGCCAATGAACTTCTCAAGTTCTTCGTGCATATTCCTAGTGTCTTCTTATATTATTCATAGTACTGACTATGACCTCTTCTAACAGAAGGCATCGTTGAACCCGTACCATATCGCCCAAGACCCCGAGGCCTATAGTGTGTACGATAAAGGGTTCAAGCTCCTCAAGGAGTATGGCAATGCGGCCGACCTTACCCTCGCTCCCACCCTATGGATTTCCATTAAGGGTTTCAAGGAACGCATAGAAGGCTTGGTCAATCCACCTGCTACCCCTGCCAAGGTTCGCCCGCTATCATGTTCCGAGGAACCTTTCTGACTATTTTCCAGGGCTCTAGCAACGCTGCCAATCCCACTAGTAGTAAGGCTAATGCCGCTATCATGGACGACGATGTCCAGATCGTTGAGCCTCCTGAAGCCGAAGTAAGTCCTCATATTATCCCATAGTCATCATATTAAATTTTCTATACTAGATGGCTGACGTCGAGGGCGGTATTAACGCCTCTATTCATGCCCCTAGTGGCAAGAAGAAGGTACGAGTACCTTTATCTTTTATTCCTCGCACCATGCTGACTTCCATATGACTATTAGAAAGCTGAAAGTCGCTCTCAAACGGTATGTATTCCCTATCATATGGTCCCCAACATGGCTATTCTTTCTCGAGCATATCTCAAGGCGTCTTACTATCTTTCTAAGGCCAAGAACGCGAAGGCTGCTTCCGCTAAACGCATCCGCTTAGAGAAGGCTCTCACTGACCTCAGGGACGAAGAACCTGGTACGTCTTATTCTGTTGTTTTTCTTCCTAGTGCCTCTACTGATGCTCATATGACATAGAGGAACGCTTGATGCGTCTCCGCGGGGACGAGCATATCCTCAACCTGATGAGCATGCTCCCCTTCATGGATATCTCTTCTGTCTCGGACAAGGCTTTGAAGTTGGTTCACAACCGTCTTCGTACTGAGATGGCTGTCCTTCGCCACGCTGTCGAGTATACTCACAGCCAGTACAAACTTGCGGCTAAGCAGTTCAATGAAGTTGAGCACGAGCAAGCCACTCGCGCTGAGCGAGCTGGCCATATGGCTCTTGATACTGCCCCTAGCACCTCCTCCCAAGCTCAGTAGATAGTCCATAGTTGCCTATGTCCCTCGTAGTACCAAAATACACCATTGTTGATGTTCATATTGGAGTTTGATTTATTTATTTTATTTTCCTCGGAATGCTCTAGCATCCCTAGGAGTTTTCTATAGGTGTCCTAGCGACGATTAGATCTGTGAGGACCTTCAGACTCCTGTTCTAAGTCTGGCACTTCATTATCTTCCATTATCTCGAAGTCTCCTATGTCTAGGCGATCGTCTCTGAATGCATAGTCAATACTAGTTCCATATTGCACATCATCCTCGTCGTCAACCAACTTCTCTAGCTGTTCCTTAGACAGATCTATGAGATCATGTATATCTTTCACCAGAAGTGGTAATACTTTTGCAAAAGTACCAGACAGTTATCAGAACAACTTTTGTAATGCTACAGGATAACGACTTTTGCAAAAGTAAGGGACAAGTAGTCAAGGCAGATATGAGTACTGTCTGCTTTGGGTGCTTCCAAATTGGGAAGGATCATTCCCACACCTTCTGGAAAAAGAACAGGCCGCTTTTTTGAGATCTGGAGATGTTCCCACACTGCTTTTGGCATCCCAAAATGGAAGGTGCTCTTTCCATGATGTAACAGTGCGCTTTTTGGGCGCTTTTTTTGCGGAAAAATTATTCCCACACCTCCTGACATCATCTGGGTGCCTCCCTACTCCGCTTTTGGCTTCCCAAAATGGAAGGTGGCCTTACCTCATCATTTTCCACCTGGAATCAATGCATTGGGGGGCTATTGGGGCATGCTGGGGGGCTATAAAAATCGCATTTTTGAGGGAATATGTTCTAATATGTTCCAAAAGCATGCCCCTGCAATTGGGGGGCAGGGGAATGCAAAAAAAGCGGTCCAAATATGGTAATTCAGGAAAATGGCCTATTGGATCTTGGGCTACAAGCCAGATATTGACATGGGGTAAGTTGGAGGACCTAGATACATTAAATATAAGCCTGGGGACACTAAATAGTACATAGATTAGTGGGATAATGGTGCTTACATATCAAAAATACTGAAAATCTCCGAAATTGGGGGAATAAAATTACAGGATGGGATGTAGTGCACCTGGGGCTTAGATATTGTGAATCAGAGATGATATATATGTCCCCTTGCCTGGTTTACAATCCTGGAGAGCTGCCTATTTTTCCAGATTTACTACAGCTAAATTCGCTTTTTTTGGACATAGGTAATACTATACCACAGGGAATGATTGGAATGGGCTAATTCTTGTTCATAACCCACTTTAGGGTGTAGAGATGACGAATATATACTTGCCCAAGCACTCCTGTATGTGCAACACCTTGTTTAATCCAATGTATTGTACAGTTATGTAACACAGGCAGTAGTAGATGAATAGCACCTCAGGGAAGCATTCCAGCACCAAGGGGAGTTCATAATCGAGTTCAGGCACCCAAAATACACTTTCCTACCATGAAAGCACATTTTTTGAATACATCTGTATGTTGCTACACAAAAAATACATAAAAAAATCGCATTTTTAGGGGTTTTTTTGTACTGGAGCATGGGGATTGCTCCTAAAATCACCAAAAATGAATGAGAGACCGTTCACTATGCATAGAACAGGAATATCAATTGCCTCCATGAATCCCATGACAGGAACTCATATGCCAGATGCATCAATTTCTGCACAATTACAGAAAACATGTACTATGGATGTAGTATTGCAGGGATTGATCTGGGGGCTTGGGGAACCTCAAAATCGAATTCAGGATGAAAAATCAGTCAAGAATATATCCAGGGTTGAAGGAAATCCATCCACAATTGACTTCAATATGCATACAACAAGTTAAATGCACAAGTATATGTGCAATATATGTTAACTAGAAGCATAAAACTTGTCAGATACATATCTCAAGCTACTGTGATTGGATTCCTTTCAACCCTGGATATATTCTTGACTGATTTTTCATCCTGAATTCGATTTTGAGGTTCCCCAAGCCCCCAGATCAATCCCTGCAATACTACATCCATAGTACATGTTTTCTGTAATTGTGCAGAAATTGATGCATCTGGCATATGAGTTCCTGTCATGGGATTCATGGAGGCAATTGATATTCCTGTTCTATGCATAGTGAACGGTCTCTCATTCATTTTTGGTGATTTTAGGAGCAATCCCCATGCTCCAGTACAAAAAAACCCCTAAAAATGCGATTTTTTTATGTATTTTTTGTGTAGCAACATACAGATGTATTCAAAAAATGTGCTTTCATGGTAGGAAAGTGTATTTTGGGTGCCTGAACTCGATTATGAACTCCCCTTGGTGCTGGAATGCTTCCCTGAGGTGCTATTCATCTACTACTGCCTGTGTTACATAACTGTACAATACATTGGATTAAACAAGGTGTTGCACATACAGGAGTGCTTGGGCAAGTATATATTCGTCATCTCTACACCCTAAAGTGGGTTATGAACAAGAATTAGCCCATTCCAATCATTCCCTGTGGTATAGTATTACCTATGTCCAAAAAAAGCGAATTTAGCTGTAGTAAATCTGGAAAAATAGGCAGCTCTCCAGGATTGTAAACCAGGCAAGGGGACATATATATCATCTCTGATTCACAATATCTAAGCCCCAGCTGCACTACATCCCATCCTGTAATTTTATTCCCCCAATTTCGGAGATTTTCAGTATTTTTGATATGTAAGCACCATTATCCCACTAATCTATGTACTATTTAGTGTCCCCAGGCTTATATTTAATGTATCTAGGTCCTCCAACTTACCCCATGTCAATATCTGGCTTGTAGCCCAAGATCCAATAGGCCATTTTCCTGAATTACCATATTTGGACCGCTTTTTTTGCATTCCCCTGCCCCCCAATTGCAGGGGCATGCTTTTGGAACATATTAGAACATATTCCCTCAAAAATGCGATTTTTATAGCCCCCCAGCATGCCCCAATAGCCCCCCAATGCATTGATTCCAGGTGGAAAATGATGAGGTAAGGCCACCTTCCATTTTGGGAAGCCAAAAGCGGAGTAGGGAGGCACCCAGATGATGTCAGGAGGTGTGGGAATAATTTTTCCGCAAAAAAAGCGCCCAAAAAGCGCACTGTTACATCATGGAAAGAGCACCTTCCATTTTGGGATGCCAAAAGCAGTGTGGGAACATCTCCAGATCTCAAAAAAGCGGCCTGTTCTTTTTCCAGAAGGTGTGGGAATGATCCTTCCCAATTTGGAAGCACCCAAAGCGGACAGTACTCATATCTGCCTTGACTACTTGTCTCTTACTTTTGCAAAAGTCGTTATCCTGTAGCATTACAAAAGTCGTTCTGATAACTGTCTGGTACTTTTGCAAAAATTTTACAGAATCAGCTGTCGCTATGAAGCAAGTAAGCTCACAGCAGCACCCGCGTTAGTCTCAAATACATTCCTAGTAGCTAGATACCTCGAAGCGTTTGAAGAGGACTTTATCCGAGAGATCGTTAATATGCTACAACGCATACAGAGCGACAAGCTTTCCCTAGGGAAAGGAAAAGAAAAGAAGAAAGACGATCAGGATAGGCGCTTAGAGGATTCATATACCCTAGATGAAGTAATGGAAGTTGCTTTAAACATTGCTACGAGCAGACTAGGAGATATATATACAAGGATCAATGCCTCTAGACGTACGAGGGATAGACACGACGATTTAGAACCGCGCGTGTCATCTAAGCATGTCAAGACTGTTACTATAAAACAGGAACCTGAAGTTGATGAAATCTCTCACAAGATGTCTGTATCTGTGGATAAGCATGAGACAGAGATTCGAGATTTGAGGGATCTCGTTCGTTCTATGACGAACTCAATTGCTGAGACGCAGAAAAAGCAAGAAGCTTGGATGTCAATGGTTGTGAATGGGCAGATGCCACCAGGAGTGATGCGAGCGCCGACTTTTGCACAGAGCAGAGGTCCTAGTTCAAGTCAGCAGCTCTATAATCCTTCCGCGGGACAACCTGGGACTCCTATGATAGGAAGTGCGGCACGAGGAGTGCAGCCACCCCACAACAACTGTTTCATGTGTGGTCAAAGCGACCATTTTACGAGGAGTTGTAAGGTCTACCATAAGATGCGAGAACTAGGGTGGATAGTCGATGGTCCCGATGGCCGAGGCATCCTGAGAGATGGTTTGAAAATGCCATTCATACCACCTGGTTCGAATAAAACTAGAAAGGACTTGATTGAAGAGTTAGCCAAGCAGCGAGGATGGCCTGGTAGTGATAGCTATCACCCAGACAGCTATATGTTTGCGCTAGAAGAAGACGATATGGGACAAAGGTTCCAAGAATTAGCTATGGAAGACGAAGACATCGGGGAACAAGAGGAGAAGGAGGAACACCTTCTGACACTCTTGCTAGATCGTCAACAGCGTCGCTCAGGAAGAGGCAACCCGCAAGGGTCAAAAAACTAGAAGCTCCAAGGATGGGGCCAACGTCTAGAGTGCCACAACCTGTACCGGCCCCTGAGGACAAATCTAGATCTAGAAAACTGCGATCGGTGGTAGTAGAGATACCAGCGCCTCCGCGGAGAAATATACCCAAGTCTGTTCCTGTTTCTGATTCCTCGTCGTCTTCTTCTGTTTCTCTTCCTTCCAATATACCCACTAGTAAAGAAAACAAGACCCCTCGGGTCGGATTAAAAGATCTAGGCGATAAGGAGTCTGACGATGAGTTCTCGGACGATGAGGACGTAGATCCTAGGATGTCAAAACCGTCCTCGGAGAAACGACCATTCGATGAGGTGCTTCCTATCGTTAGACCACCTGTTCCTAGTGAACATATTAAGGCCCGTAGCGATATGGTGCCTACTAAAAATATCACTCTCAATATGGCGAAAGAGGACTTGCTAAAGCACAAAGCAGTCAGCCGAGGAGTGCCTATAGTTGCCGATGATCCGAAATCAAGGGCATCACCGAGTGTGCTAGGGAACAAGCAAGTACGCTTTAAAGGCACAGACGAGGACGTAGCTACTGATCTATGTCGCTCGGAGGTCTCTTTGTCTATTGAAGAAGTTGCTGCTATTTCCCCTAGCGTTAGAAAAATATTGATGAGAAAACTGCGTAATTGCCAGGTGTCAGGAAAGCCTGCCAAAACGTTCTTTAGCGAGTTATCGTCATATAGACGTTCCTCGGAACCTCTAGAATACAAACCTGTTCTCTCGGAGCATTCCTTGGTCATAGAGGTCGAGGATATTGCCCTCGAGGAGGTGTTCGAAGTATTGACTGAGCCTAGGGGAAAATTACCTGAAGGTGCGGTCGTACAGAGGGATCCAGTTGAGACATATCAACAGGATGTGCCCAAGGGCAAGCGAAAAGACGTGATCATAGTGGCTAGTAATTCTGACAACCTCCGAGTGGTCTTCCCTAAGATCAATGGGTCGAACGAGGAAGTAGAAAACGTCAAGGACTGTGGCTCGCAGATTGTAGTTATGTCAACACTAGTAGCAGTTGGTTTGGGAGTAAGCTGGGATCCTATGGTTACCTTGCATATGCAGAGTGCTAATGGACAGCTGAAATCGACCAAAGGCATCGCTCGGAATGTACCATTCGAGTTTGGAGACATTACTGTGTTCTTGCAAGTTCATATAGTTGATGATCCTCCGTTCCAAGTCCTCCTAGGACGACCCTTTGATGTGTTAACTTCTTCCGTGATCGAAAACTTCCCCGATGGTGAACAGTACATCACCGTTACTTGTCCGAATTCTGGGAGAAAGTGTACTATAGGTACCTATCCTAGGGGCATGGGAAAGAAGATCCGCGCTAGAAAAGAACCAACCCTAGTACCGATGAATGGGAATGCGGGGGCGGAAAAGCGTCAAGAAGAAGAACCAAAGAAGGAAGAAGCTGCGGCAAATTTTCAGACTCCCTCGAGGATATAATCGGCGAGCATGGAGAGGTTGTACTGAAAATAGGGTACGATGAGCATGGAGAAGTGCAAGTGGAGGGATATAAACTCCCTGATAGAGAAAATTTTGAAAACGATGAGCTAGCAGAAGCATATGCGTTGGCTCTGGATAAAAATAGTTTAGATGAGCGAGCTAGGGATGTCTTAGAGTCATATGAACAAAAGAGCGTCGACAAAGACAATATGGCAACCTATAGCTTGTGGAGAGAAGGTCTTGAGTTGGTAGAGGTCCCTACTGTGGATCCGAGTGATGTATATCTCACCACTAGCGACGAGGACACCTCTCTCCTAGCAAAAGAACATCAACGATTAGAACAGAGGAGACTAGGTTTCAGAAACCTGCTCTCGTTGATAAAGAATAAAGATTTCATTTCCATATGGGAACATCTGTTTGGAAAGTCAGCGTCACAAGTCCTATTGCGAGATTTAAAATCGCTCGGACCTAAGAAGTTCAAAGAAAAATATCTACGAGCGATTAGAACAGGTATCAAGGGACTAGATGTGCCCTGGGATCTGAGTGACGATAGCAATGAGCTGTCTGACGAGTACGATGACATTGAATGGCGAATCTGGATGGCAGATAGCATGAATCCTGGGTTCCTAGCTTATTGGAAGCGGTTATATGGACAAGATGTTTGGTCTATACTGCTCCGAGGAGCGAAAGAACGAGGACTCGAGTGGTTTGTCATGCACTATGAGCACTTCCTTGTAGAAGAGGCAGCGACTGACGCGCAAACTGAAAATGGAGTTGGAAAGGAAACTTATATGCAGGACGTTGTGTCGGTATATGGGAAGTACAAACCAGTTGCATTGAAAGTGAAGCCGGTCAAAGCTACTTTGCCCTCAGAATTTAGGGTCGAACGCCACATATATGGTGATCCGCTAGCGGATATGCCGGCACTCTCGACAAATCCCCCTGAATTCGTTCCGAGCGCTAGATACAACGAGGAAAGGAAAGCTATCATAGATGCTCATCATCCAGAAGGGTTCCTATGGCCCGAGGAAAGAAAATTAATGCATCATATGATGAGTCTGCAAGAAGAAGCATTTGCGTGGGACACCTCAGAAGGTGGAACCTTCAAAGAAGAGTTCTTTCCTCCTGTGAAATTTCCCATTATCCCTCATACGCCTTGGGTGGAAAAGAACATTCCTATACCACCTGGCATCTACGATGAGGTTTGCAGAATCATTAAAGAGAAAATTAAAGCTGGAATATATGAACCATCAAGTTCCTCGTACCGATCTAAATGGTTCTGTGTCCTTAAGAAAGATGGAAAGAGTTTGCGACTAGTTCATAGTCTAGAGCCTCTTAACAAAGTCACGATTCAGTACTCAGGAGTACCACCCGCAACTGCAGAAGTTGCGAGCGCGTTTTCAGGTCGCTCGTGTCTAGCTCTATTAGACATATGGGTCGGTTACGATGAAAGATTGATTGACGAGGACTCGAGAGACTTGACTACGTTCCAAACGCCATTTGGACCGCATAGATTGGTAAAACTACCTATGGGTTGGACTAATTCAGTCCCTATATTTCACGATGACGTGACCTATATTCTCCAGGATGAGATTCCTGAGATATGTAAACCATATATCGACGATGTAGTAGTAGGAGGACCAAAGACGCGATATGAAACGCCCAAGGAACCTCACTATGAAACTATACCCGAGAACAAGGGTATTCGACGATTTGTATGGGAGCATTTCCAGAATGTAAATAGGGTCTGTCAGCGAATGAGGTATTGCGGAGTAACGTTCTCCGGACCTAAAGCGTACCTTTGTGTTGAGGATGGTTTAATTGTTGGACACTGGGTGTCCTGGAAAGGTGAAAAACCAAACGAGAAGTTAGCAGAAGTGGTCCTATCGTGGGATCCAGCAAATTTCCGTGATAAGAAAGACATCAATTCATTCCTCGGAACGGCTGGACAAATGCGTATGTTCATTAGGGACTATGCTAGAATTACTCGGCCACTCAATAAGATCCGAGGACCCCAAGCTGAATACAAGATGGGTCCCGAGGAACAAGAGGCGGTTGAGAAAGTGAAAGAAGGCCTTAGAAATGCACCAGCCTTGAGACCGATTGAATATGACAATCCATATGGACTCACATTGGCTGTAGATACGTCGTGGCAAGCTGTGGGTTTCTACCTATATCAGCGCGATCGCAATGATCCTAGGAAAAAGTTCTTTAATTGGTTCGGGTCAGTAACACTGTGAACGAGCGCGGAGGCTAGATTCTCAGCAACCAAAACGAGAGCTATATGGGCTCATGCTAGCGTTGATGGTCACTAAATATCAGACCATAGGATGTAGAAATTTAACCATAGAGACCGACGCTAGCTATAATTAAGGGTAATGCTAGACAACCCTGGTGCAGGGACCAAATGCATTACGATAAAATAGATGGATCGAGGAAATTAGAAAATACCACTTTGAACTAGTACACATTAAGGGTGTAGTTCATGGACCCGATGGGTTATCTAGGCCACCACCTGGAGGCATATCGACCCCTCGGCCACCTAATATGAATGATGTCAACTATGGCATTCAAGACGATGGGGAACCGATTACCTTTTCGCATGGGCGATGGGAGAGTCCGAGGAAACCATTAGAGTTTGAATCGTTCAAATGGCGATATTGATAACTAGAGGTGGTTTACTTGAATAAGGTCCTAGCTTGGTAGTAAAATCTATAATTTAATGTCAGTAAAATAATATAAATACGAGATAATAGTTTTTAAAAAATTTATATATAAAAACTTTATTAACGTCCAAGGACGACTTTGAGGAATGTAAACTCCAAGTCGCGGTCGGGACAGAAAATGAGTTTTATAACACACCGTGGAACGATTTAGATATCGAGCTCGGGTGTTGTGTTAGACTCTTTTCCTACAGAATATCATGCTTC